>VUQR01023304.1:63145-82787 GCA_015108515.1 Hemichromis elongatus | reverse complement strand
GTCACTGTTTTGTTATTTTCCCTTATTAAATAAATCACCACTTCACTTACTAAAATGCCTGCGATTGGATCCTCCTTTACCTCTCCTCACGGCTCACCCTCACTGAGCCTTGACAATATCAAATAAAATAAAAATACACTTAGCACTTATTGAACCAAAATGCTAATTATAATGGTTCAATAAAAAAACAACTAGTTTAACTTAGTGATCTAAGCTTAGCTACACTGTAACCAAACTGATCCAATCTCATATTTATTTAGAAATGAAGAAAATACCAAAGGATTGACAAACTTTCAAGCACTACTGTTGCCTCTAGTCAGATGTGATGACTCGCAATCGACCTACAGTCAGAGTTTCATTAGTGAGATGATGTCAGATGATAATTTTGATTTTTAAAATCTGGATTGTTCCTATTCATCATAAAAGTGTTGAAGGAGACTAAGGTTTCAGGCTCTGTGCGTGCCAGTCCAGTTACACAGTATAAAGAGGGTAGTAACAGGGACTAGAAAGAAAGATACTTTCTCCCATTTTAGCTTCAGTTCATTTGCTTCTTTAAGTTTAAATTGAATTAAAATCCTTTGCTTTAGATAGTAAGTCTTGAGGTCTTAATCAGGCCCTGTCACATCTCAAAGACCTCAAAGTGCTTATTATCCTAATACAGATGACAAAATTGTTTGGACAATGACAGAAAAATTCACAATGGTCACAGAAATAACTTTAATCTGACAAAAGTAATAATAAATAAAAATTCTATAAATCTTAACCAATGAAAGTCAGACATTGCTTTTCAACCACGCTTCAAGTGAATTATTTAAAAAATAAATGCATGAAACAGGCCTGGACAAAAATGATGGTACCCCTAGAAAAGAATGAAAAGAATGTGACCAAAGGAACATGTTAATCCAAGGTGTGTCCACTAATCAGCATCACAAGTGTCTACAATCTTGTAATCAGTCAATCTGCCTATATATAGGTCTACAGAATTTTTATTTATTATTAATTTTGTCAGATTAAAATTATTTCTGTGACCATTGTGAGTTTTTCTGTCATTGACCGAAGGGTAACAATTTTGTCCACGCCTGTAAACACACAAAATATAGTCTGTGGATCATGTTGCTCTCAGATTGCATGCTTGTTTTGTGAGGTAGAATGGGAAGCAGAGCTTTTAGTGATGAGGTCTCTCTCTCCTACAACCAGGTCCTAGTTAGGATTCAGGAGACATTTCTATTTTTTAATATTAGACTTAAAACTTTCATTTTTTAAATAAAGCTTATATTCAGGCCTACATCAGTTGATACTCTCCTTAGTTATCCTGGTATAGGCTCAGTTGGCTGGGGAGGCATTCCAATATACACTGAGCACTTCCATCTTTTCATCCCCCATGTGTGTTTTTTTTGCTATTTTCTCTTCTTTCCTTTCAGGTTCTTTCCTTCTTTCCTGTCCTTTTTTCTTTTCTCTTTTCCATCCCCCCATAACTGGTCACTGCCTGAGCCCAGTTGAGCCGGAGGTCTTCCAAGTTCTTCCCTTCTCTCTTCCTTGAGAGCTTGATTATTTGCAGGTTGTCTCTTTGTTGGAGCTTTCCTCAAACATGGTTTTCACCTTACCCAAAGCACCTAGAGGCAACAGTTGCTGTGAATTAAAAAAAAAAAAATGAAGTTGAAATTCTAATATTCCTGTAAATCATGCTCATGTTAAATATTTATGCAATGATTTACATCCCATGCAAACGTTTTAGTGCCAAATAAGGAAGCAGTACGACCTCAGAATAGCAAGGTGAAAGGTAAGTGTGTGTTGGTTTGGATGACGGATGAGCATCTGATCCATTTAAATTTCATGCAGGTGATCAAAAATTGATTTTTCTAAATTTCCTCAAGGCTACGGGTGCCTGATCCTCATCATTAGAGGTGGAATTAGCTAATTTCCCAAGATTGAAATATTTTATTTTAGTAATTAGATTTTTTATTATAAATTAAGAGTATGTCAGCACAGAGTCAAGTAGAAAAACATTTACCTTTGCTCATCAAACTCCTGCATTCAGGAGTCAGCAGTTACTGCTACCATCCTCAAAGGCTGCATGTAGAGTCAGCAGATGAACTTGCCATCAGGTCCTCCCTACAACACCCCCCACCCCACAGATCCTCCGTCCCAGTCCTGGACCATGCTGGCGGCCATGATGAATGATTCATTCCTCCCGCAAGAAAACAGCTGACTCACCGCTGCATCCCAGCTCCATATTTCCAAAGTGTGCAGAAGCTAAATGGCTTTACCAATAGCCCCATCCTCTCACCGACTATAGCTGCCGTCTGCTCTTCCATATGCAAAATTAGGAAAATGAGTATCGAGATGTATCGCCACGCCGTGTGAGAAAAAGCCGTAACGGCAGAGTCATCTCTTTACACTGCAGTTAATTCTGTCCAAGCAGCCTCAACCGGTCGTTTATTAAAATGTCATCTTAAAAGCTCCGGCCGCTAAAATGGTCAAAAATCTGACAGTAGTGAAGGTCTGTGTCTTTGAAGATACGGGTTTTGAGGCCTCGGTGAAGCACAAATATTCACATACTCACACTCACAGAGTGACATTCTGAAATGAAGGACATTTCAGTTCTGCTCTGCTGCAGTGGGCTAATGGTCAATAACACATTTATTTTCATCACAGTACGTGTGTGTGTGCGTCTGTGTGTCTACGTCCCTCACTTCCTTCTCCGGCAGTTATTATGGACATTTGAAATTCTGTGCCAGCTTCTAGATTGAGCGGGGGGGATTACTCATCTGCCTCAGATATTGTGCTCCTTGGTGGTGCTTGGCTTTGCCGCTGACTTAATGAGAGTGGAAGGCTTTGTTGTTGTGAATTTCTCTTTTCATCCAAAAAGAGGAGGAAAAGGTGCTCCGCCGAGGAGAAAGGGGAGGGGGTGGGGATAAGGTAGCTACTCTCAGCTCCTTTTCCTGGTGAAAAGGAATGACAACTAATACCTGAGGGCACTTCCTTATCTGCACCCTGTCAACACAGACAGGCCGTATCATTCACCGGGAGCTTTACTCGGTGGGAGAAAGCCATCCACCAATGGGAATAAGCCCTTTCTTGAAAAACAGTGATGCTCTATCTCTTACTGTGACTCTGTAACCTTTATCATACAGTGTTTATGGAAGAATGGTTCCTCACTCTGCCAAATACCAAGACTTTCTTTCATTTCCTGATTTCAAAGCAAACCTGAGATGTTCTCGGCTTAAAGGAAACAGGATGAGGTGAAGAGGCAGGAAGAGCATTGTGGGACAAAGATGAGATTATGGGGTGAGAAGAGAAAATCGGGCTCAGAATCCAAAGATGTGCTGACCGCAGGTGGTGTTATTAAGGAGCGCACGTGTGCATCTCTATTTGTGAGGAGGTTGCTCTGGCAGACTTTTTTTTTTTTTAAGCCACCGCTGAAGAATCCTAGTTTGAATTGTGATGCGAAGGAGAGTACTGCTCTCCTTTGCTAGGACACAGACAAAACAGGGAGTGAAAAATGCAAACTAGACTTCCCCAAGTTTTCATTTATTTATTTATTAAAATAGAAGTCAGAGTATTTGCATAACCAAGCCGTATCTGCGAACATGCCCATTGGCCTGAATCGCACTCTGCCTTTTCCAAGCACTTGTACACCTGTCTGCCACCTGCACTGTCACCTTTGAAAATTAAACAAATGTATGCTAGAGTCAGATGAGCTAGCTGCAACCATGTTTACACGGCCTGTGAAGGTGTAAAATGCAACAAAAGAAAAAAAGAAAAAGAGAGAGAGAGAGAGAGAGACTGGTGATTTGCAAATGATTTAACTCCAAATATTTAATTGGGATTAGAACACAAACAATATAACAAATACTGAAACCAAGAAAATCAAAGAAAAGTAATATCTACACCGAACAGCCACTTCATTGGTTATATCCTTCAAGGTCAGCCCCATTTTTGCCTTCAGACTTGCTTCAATTCTTCGTGACATAGATTCAAAAAGGTGTTGAAGACTTTCCTCAGAGATTTTGGTCCATATTGATATAACAGCACTGCACAGTTGCGGCAGATTTGTCAGCTGTACACCTATCTGTTCTACCACATCCCAAGGGTGCTCTATTGGATTGAGATCTGTTGACTATGGAAGCTGAATACAGTGGGCCCATTGTCATGTTTGAGATGATCTGAGCTTAGTGACGTGGTGCGTTATCCAGCTGGAAGCAGGCATAAGAAGATATATAACCTGTTGTCAAAAAGGGTCAGCAGCAACAGTCAGGTAGGCCTAATATAGTGACCAATGGGCATACTGTATACGTAGAGCACCTGTCAACATCTCTGAATGCATCATACTCATTTGTACAGTGTTGCATATATAGCAGAATAATTTACTGAAGACATAATGTGACAACTGCATCAACAAGTCCAGTAAACACATTTAACTGGAAAGGTTGGTATAATATAGATGTTTCAGAGTAGCTTTGCTCACTCCTTATTCTGTCAAGCAGCTTGAGGTCATTCCCTGGAATGCTCTCCTTGAAGCAGTTCCCAGCACTTGTTGGCTGCTTTTCCTTCACTCTGCAGTATAAGTCATTCCAAACCATCTCAACTGGATATAGGTCTTTAGTGAATTTGGAGGCCAGGTTATCTGATGCAGCACTTCATTACTCTGCCTCTTGGTCAAACAACCCTTCCACAGCCTGGAGGGGGTTTTAAATGATGCTTCAAACCACTTGTATTCTGCTTGCTAACAAAACTAGCTGGTTTACAGCCAAAATGCTAAAATCACAGCTACAGAATGTACCTCAGGATATATATGAGTTCAGTCATGACCTTATTAATCCTCTCTCCAACAAAACAGTTGTAGAGAAGTTGAACAGTAACAAATAAGACTTAAATCTCCTCGTCTTTAGCTAATTTAGAAAAGAAAGTAACAGCCAAATCGGGGTTTTCACTGGGTAAGGCATGCAAAACTTTGCGTTTAGAGAAAGAAACCTGAAAGCCAAAAAGGAATTCTTTGCATTCTGTCTTTAAACAAAGCCACCAAACCACATCCTGCAGGCACCCACAGAAACCATATCCGCTTAAGAAAAGTGTAGTAGTTCTTTACGTTTTGGGTATCCTCATACATAGAAAACGCCATAAAATAGCAGCGTTATGTTGTCCACCTGTAAGGAAAAAAAACCAAAAAACAGCACTGCACACTGCTGCACCCTGGCAATTTCCTGATGAAACCGTGTGCCCCCACCCCCACACAGCTACACGCATACACACTCACTCAAGAAGTATTTCCCAAGAAAAAATCAATGACCTTCTGTGGGAGGTGGAGATATGCCACAATCCACTTCACAGCCCACTAAATAAGGAGCCACTGGCAGATGATGTTAAACGAGGTAGGGAGGAGATATAACATTTGCTCTGGTCCCACGATAATGCAGGAAATGTTTCAAAGACATGAGGTCAAGAGCCAAAGAAGTGTTCTTTCACTTGTAGACACAAGTATGTTCAAAATAAAAGGTGTATTGGTACAGCTGAACTGTCCTGTGACCATGTGCAAAGTTATAAATCACGATAAAACATGTCAAAACTGCTGAAACAGACATGCAAATATAAATAAATAAATAGATCCATAGCAATAAAAACAAATTCCACAGGATTGAATCTCCAAAATCACAATAGGAAAAAAAATATTATGCTTCATATTTACACTGATATGAACTGGGTTATATGGAATGAGTAATCATTAGGAATAAAAGGATGTCACATTGTTTGATGTTAATAAAGATTATCAACCTATGGGAGGCTGAATTCAAAGAGACCTTGAAAATCAAAGGGGGAAAACTGATCTGGATGGTCCCAGCGGACCTCCTCCCAGATCTGGACCAAGGCATCGCTGAGCTCCTGGACAGTCTGAGGTGCAAGCTCTCAGATGGACTGAAATGTCCCAGTGATGTTCTATTGGATTCAGGTCAGGTGAGCGTGGAGGCCAGTTGATGCAGGAAATGCCTCCATACTCTTGCTACACAAGGCTGTGCATAGTCTGATTATTGACCACCAGGAACAACCCTGGACCCATGCACCAACAGGATGTCTGACAGAGGGTACAAGAATTTAATCCCAACACTTAATGGTGCCACAGCCTAGCCTGTAGATGTCTGTACATCTCTCCATGGATATGCTCCCCATATCAACATATCATCCCTGACCTACCACCGAACCAGTCAATTTGAATGATGTTACAGACAGCGTAAACTTCTTCACAACTTTTCCAGACCTTTTTTACATCTGTTACATGTGCTCAGGGTGAACCTTTTTTCATCTGTGAAAAGCACAGGGTGCCAGTGTTGGACCGGACAAATCTAGTATGCCATGGGCTCCGCGGGGTTAGGCAATGAGCACAGATCCGTTAAAGGACGTCTGGTCCTCAGGTCAGAGGCATTCACACCAGTGTTCTGCAGGAGGTCATATGTAGGGCTCTGTCAGTGTTCATCCTGTTCCTCCTTACACAAAGGACACGCAATCTGGCAATGACGCATATTGATGGGCAACCCTAGAGCAGTCAAAGTACCAGTGCAACCTCTTTATTGTCCAGGTATCGCCTCAGTATCCACAGTTACCCTGACCCTATAGCCAAACTAGTAAAAAAACAGTCAAAAAAATGAGATGGGGGGGAACCATTCCTAATTTGAGGGGTTGTCATATTGTTGCCCTGCTAGTGACTAAGCACCTAAATCTGATATCTGATTCACAACTCCTTTTGCTACTTAACTGACGAGACACAATACTCTCATTAAAAAGTGTTTCTTAATTTAATTTAACTTATTTTAGTTTATTTTAATCTAATATTTTATTTTATTTTTTTTCTTATTTTATTTTTTGAGCAGTGTAGTTGGCTGAAATTTCAGCATTAACCAGTCCTGAACAAACTGTCAACAGGATGCAGCATCCGCTGTGCTGTCAGTGTTCAAGGGGGCCACAGAGGATAGCAAAATAAGAGGAGGTTTGAAACCTTCTAGCAGGATGTCAGTCAGCCTCTTTGTTTGTCAGCTTCTTTTTTCTAATTTCCCTAAGCTATGTGACCCCAGCCATGCAGCCAGAGCCTGATCTTCAACAGGTAGCAAAAATAGTCTCCATTTCAACCCGTACCTGTTTCTGAAGTAGGATTCTTTTGGCAGTCCTTGTGAAGTGCTCCTTGGGCTGTGGGCTTTCTGTTAAACACTCAGCAGGAAGACGTCACTTGTGGCCTCATAAGAATCTGTCTCAGTGTGTGGAATTGTAGCATAAATCATGGGACAGTGCACCTCAGGTTATGTTTAATACTTTCCTTTTTCTGAATAAAAACCCCAGCAGTGATTCATATATTATCAAATAGTTGTTACAGATATTTCATTAAAAATAGTGTAATGAGTAACATAAATCAAGAGATCTTTGAAACCCTTACGATTGTTTTCTCTGAGGCTCATAAGAGTAGATAAAAAATATAAATCCTTCCACACCAACACAGTTTCATTGCCATCATAATAAAAAGGGAAAATAAGGAAATATTTGACTTTTCTTTTAGGTGTTATGGTAGATAATTAATACAGTACTGCAATGCACGATCCACATGACTGCTGATAATAGAATCAATATAATATTAATAATAATTCAAATAAAGAAGTGATGTGAAGAAAAACACCTTTTTTCCTCTAACATGTTAAGCATCAGTTCTACCCAGTAACACCGAGTATTGAAGTCTATGTCGGATAATGACAGTGATGATAAAGTATTAAAGGCCCACAGTCTCAAGAGTTCTGAATGGCTCACATCCACTTCCATCACTCTCTAATATGATTGGTCGCTGAGTTAATTGTGGAGGTCACAGATGGATGGGGAATTGAACTTCTTCCTTGGAGACCTCAAAAACTAGATCAGTGAAAAGGAGACTGTATTTTCTGAAATAAAATATTGCTATAATAATAATGATTGATGGTGACCATGTCTTCGTCCTTTGTAGAAGATCACGCGGTGATTTGCAAATTGGGATTAAATGAATGAGTTCCATTATTGTAAATGTAAGAAGAGCAAAGAACTAACAGAGATGAGCAGTTATTCCTAGTATATATAATATAGGGTCGTTACTTTACAACAGTAATTAAGATGACAGCTGTGAAAATGTCCAATATAATTTCATCAGTTTGAATTAATATAACCAAACAAAACTGAAATTTCTTTAAATGAAGCTGTTCATTTAAACCTTTTTTTATTTTCTGATTTAGAAATGTACAACTGAAATTATTATAATAATATTGTTTACTGTGGACTGGTCTTATGATCAGCAGTTTGGACCTTGATTTCATCATATTAGGTTGTTTTTTTTTTTTGTTTTTTTTGGATGACATTTTTGCAATATAGACCAGAAAAGTAATGAAACCACATAGAAATAGAAGGAATTCTGTTTTCTCTCCCAAAAGAATCTAGGAGGTGGGAAAGGGATCGCTTAAATTTCCACATTAACAAAATTATCGGATTGTATTGTGGCTTTGTTTTTATTGAACCTCTACCCCAGCTGACAACAACAATAATTACAAAATAAAATTCCTGTTTTTTATTTTTACAGTTGTAGTTTGTTTTTGTTTTTTTATTTCATTTGACCTTTGAAGCATATCTTTCAATTTTATAAAGGATTGCATTTATATAGCGCTTTTCAAGGCACCCAAAGCGCTTTACAATTCCACTATTCATTCACTCTACTTTTTATGTATCGGAATGTAATTTAAAAATATTAACAATCCCATCCTCACCAGGTCTTAGATAAACAACACATAACATATTGTTTTACACTGTATCATTATTTATTTAGCAGAAACTAAGCCAAGACGCAGAAGAAGGGAAAATTTAGTACACCCTTACTGTTTCCACAGGAAGGTATGTAACAGCTACCTGCCGGCAATTAATTACACTTGATTAATCCTAATGAAACAATAGTGACCACCTCTATTAAGGTGGAAGTTTTGACAGTTTGCTGTCCAAGGGTGTTCAGCTGTTTTAACAAAATGCCAAAGAAAAAAGACATGAGAAATGATCTTAAATAAGCAAAACAACCAAAAAAAAACCTGTTGTTGCTGCCCATCAACCTGCATAGTTAAATGGCCATTTCCAAACAATTGGTAGTACATAATTGTTCAGTATTGCCAACCTTCCTAGGAGAAGATGTCGGAGCAAATTCACACCAAGGTCAGACCGTGCAATGCTCACAGAGTTTGCAACAAACCCGAGAGCTATAGATTCTACAGGCCTCAGTTAACATGTACAACATGTGAAAACATGTGACAGATCAACGGCGCAAAACCAGCCCAATCAGCACAAACACGTCATACCAACTATTAAACACAGTGGTGGAGGGGAAATGATTTTGGACTTGTTTTGGAGCCAGGGGATCTGGCAACCTTGTAGTGATTGGACTGACCATCAACTCCTCTGTATACCAAAGCATGCTGGATTAAAATGTGAGGCCATCTGTCTGACAGCCAAACGTGGGCTAAACCAGCACAATGGCTGATAACAAAGAGTCAACGTGTTGCATTGACCCAGTCAAAGTCCAGACCAACAACCTTTAAAAAGGTCCCTTGGTTTTTCTCTGCTTGTATTCCACATGGTAGATATCCAACCTATCGGCATTAGAATTAAAATTTAGGTTGAAAGAAGTTTCTGTTCTCTTGTGTTTTATTATTAGGTTCATTGGAGGTTATATTTAAATAATTTTAAAGCCAGCTAAGAAAATTTTTGTTTTTGTGTCCTGATAAATAAAACCTTAGAGTAACAAAGGGTGTACTTACTTACTTTTTCATTTTTCACAGCCAGTGGCATTTTAACTTTTAGCCAAACAGATCAGAATTTTATATCTATAGCACAATTTCTTTGTGTTCAAGAACTCATGTTTATTTTACCCTACATAGGAAACTGAACTGAAGACGGATATATCCCTGCTACAACACTACGTTAGACAACATGTTTTATTTAATATAATTCAGAATTATAGAAATAAATAAACACAGTTCTGACAGATAATTCTGATTGATAAAGTTGATTTAAAACTGTATTTCACTAAAATGAAAGATGTCCATGTAAACTCATCCTATCTTGTGAGATACTACTGGGTACGCTTTTTTTGTATGTAATTATCATCATTTTTACTTGATCTTATCCAGATCAACTTGGTATTTACATGCTTAAGCTGCCTGGCTCTATATTGATACTGGGGAGAGCAACAAAATGAAGTGACTCATGAGCAAAAATCTGTTCCCAAGATAGTCAGGATTAATGATTGAAAACAAGTGGGAGAAAGTGAGAAATATACCACTGGGAAATACACAACTATAAATACAGAAGCTTGGAAGGGCTGAAATCACGCTGGAGCTTCTGTGCTCTATCATTACCAGTCATCTTCTGAGACGTTAACAGAAAAATGAAGGTGTTTTTGTGCTGCTTTAAGAATATTAATGTAAGTCATCCTTGAGGTGAAATTAAAGGGTTACAGCACTTGACATTTGTCTAGGTAGTAACTTTTAATTCAAGGCACATCAGATATTTATTGAGTGCTTAATGGCTTAAAAAGAAGCGCTGACCTCTATTCCTTTATGGGCATGCCAAGGAGACACTGTGGATCCATTTAGGAGTCACAACTCTGGTTATAACTAGCAGTTCATCTTTTTTTGAAAAGGAAGCGCTTCCTCTTAAAACTTACAAAGATGTAGAATGGAGCAGTCACATTAAATGTAGTCTTTTCAATATTTTCTGTGTATTTGGATGTAAAAAATTTTACGTCTTAGGATAAATGTGCCCTGTTTCCACATCCAATCACCTACAGCACTGACTGAAGCAACTGTCTTTTTAACCTGTTTTAATACTTCTGTCTTGTTTTATTTAATAAAAAAAGTGTGTTTCTTGCAAGTTTCCCTCTAATATATAGTTTGTATACATTCTAACATTGTATGACTTTATTTGCTATGTGGTGGGATCTTCTCAGACTGTCTCTTGAAGTTTGATCTGCTCTTAGAATCTCATTCCTGCTATGAGATGACAATCATATGTCATTTATCCCAAATTTACTAACCCTACATACATCACTTCTGTTAAGTTTTCTTTGAAAGCAGAGCTTTATATTTTAGTATTTTTATAAATAAGACAGAAGTTGGTACATCATGTTTAGTTGGAAGCTGGCACGCCAAAGTTCCTTATAACTCTGCTAAACATTGTAAATTCTCTTTTTTATGGATGCCTGGAGGTTAAACTTTATCTTAATACCTGGAAGACCTGGAAAGGCTTAGTAGCATCAGACTTAAGAAGCAGATTTAGATTCACAAAAGACAAGTACCCTAGGTTCATGAGCATTTTATTAGGTAAAAATAAGGGCCCAATCATTATTAGCATCTAGATGTCATCACCATTTTTCCAAGCAATAAAAGTAAAGGTAGATTTCTCAAGACAAAAAAAGAAGAAGAAAGTGCCATACTGTCTTTATTCTCTACAATCTTTATCAGTAAGCACAAGCCGCCCAAGAGAGTCTGTGGTGTTGATATCTAGTACTAATGCAGCAGCTGTAATGCTTAAGCAGCAAACACATGTTGCTTATTAGCACCTTAATATGCACTTTTCATAGAGACATAGCATGTGGGCGTGCTACTTTATCACAAGTTCATGAAACCAAGAGGTGTCACAATAATTTTCTTAGAAACATCAGATGCGTGTACATTGGTTGGTGCTGCTGTTCTCAAAACTTCTTCCAGCCATAGAGAAACCCTCTTTAACTTTATAAAACTAGGGCCACAAAATGTAACAAACACTTTTATTTCTGCTTCAACAGCCTGTTTTTATTCCAAAATACTAAAATAAATGACCCGAGAGAGACATCTGGCCCTGAGTTGATTCGTCTGTTTGCTAAAATGTCGACAGAAATATTCTGGGTGGAAGGGTGGCTGTCAAGAAGACAAGGAAAAAGGAAAGAAAAAAAAACAGAGGGAAAAGGCCCGAGATATACCAAATGACACAAGATCTGAACTCAACATGAGTGGCAACAGGTTTTATGGAGTGATGAATCGTTTTCAGTAAAAAAAAAAAAGGCGCTCAGAGAGTGTGTTGTGTTGATGCCACATTGGGGCCATATCTACTAGCTCTGGAGCTTAAGCATCCAGCAGCTGCAGATCATAAGCCCTTTATGCAGGAAACACATGTTGCTTTTTAGCACCTTATTATGGGCTTTTCATCGTGACATAGCATGGTTTTGTGAATTCAAAGAATACATATTCCTTAAGTCAATGCTGTTGCTCAATGATTGAAAAAAGAGCAAAATTACCACAAAAAAAAAGAGAAAAAACCTCCATCTTCAGTAAAATTATAAAACCTTCAGAGGAAAAATATTTTACCAGATTCCTTCTCAAGCACTTATGTTCTAACATGTTCTGTAAAAATGCTTGAAAAATAAGAGAAAAGTTATCTTTGTTAATTCATACATGGAAGCATACTCCCACATGGTGCTGGGCTTTTTTGTTGCTCCAGCCTTTCTCATGGTTGGACTTCTACATTCCTTTCCAGAGGCAGGTTGGTCTCAGTGCCAGCGTAAGCTGGAGTAACAGATGGTTGCTGGAGCAAGTCTGGCCTGTCCCCGTCTCTCTCCTTCTCTCTCACTCTTTCACTTCCTCCTTCTCTCTCTCTCTTCACAATAACCCCACTGCTGTTCTCATGGTAACACTATCTGCCAAGTCTGAAGGATTGGATTTTTACAGGACACATGAGCTCAGCACTGTACCAATGGTGGACACTCTGCTCCCACTATTTCTCTCCTTTCCCCCTGCACCTTCATCTTTCTTTCTGCCTCTATTGAATGTTTCATTGCTTTCTCCTCGCTGGCCCAGGATCCCTTTGTCTCCTTTATCTAGCTCCTCCTCTCCACAGCTCATCTGTCAGCGCTGCTTGTTGAGTCAACAGTCCCTTCTCTTCCTCTCCCTAGTTTTGTTCTATCATCCGGAAATCCCAACCATGACTGGGCTTTATCAGTTAGCATGTATAAATCTAACTTCAATCTAATCTCCTGCATCTGCTGTTGCATTGTTCCTATCTCCTCTGTTTCACTGTATCTGCACTGGCTGGCCTTTCTTCTATCATATTCTCAAGGCTGTGCTGATAGTCTTATCACATGACTTGCAGCTTCAACTGTGAATATAACCTTTCACCTTTAAAAAAGGTGACAGCCTGTTTTGTGTTTTGGTGTAAGGCTTCTCAGTGTGGCTGAGTTGGCCACTGGTGCGTTTTTTTCTGCGCCCGCACACACACACACACACACGGACTCACACAAACACACTTATTAAGGATATTAGATTTAAAGAGGCACAGCATGGTGTAGGATAGAAAGCCAGCTGTTCTTTGGACCAACTTAGATTTCTGAAACTGTGACCATCTGCGGCACACCGATTGAGGGGGTGACCCATTCTGAATTCAAAACATTCACGAATCAAATGCAAGACCACACACACACACACACACACACACATGCACATTTGTCCAGCCCCTTCCCCATCAAAGAGGAAATTCAAATCACGAGAGTTGGGAAGGGACGCTGGCTGACTGTGTGTCTTGCCATCTTTCCATCCACAAGGTGAGCATGCCTATAGCCTTTCTACCTCCTCCTTCCCTCTTTCTTCCACTGACGGCATTGTAAATGGAATGAGTCTGGTTGCATTGCTGTATTACGGTGGGATAAAGTATCAGTCCTGGTAATCTTCCGTGGATTAATGGCTTCTTCTTTATCTGCTGCGGCTGCTCTGCTCAGATGTCTGGCCGGGCCAGGAGCCTCCTGCTGGAATACTAATGACAGACAGACAGACAGCTCCAGCTCTCCCTGTCCCCAGCCCCAACGCAGCCCAGCCCACAGGAGATGTGTGCGTCCATGTGCGTGTGCTGGTGTATGTGAAAGTGTAAGTGAAAGAAAAGGAGCTCATACGTGTGAAGTGCATATGCATGTAGACCTAAAGCGAGCAAAGTAGAGACAGAGAAGGAGAATGCACAAGAGTGTGTGTATGCATGTGTCTGTATGGGTGTGTATTTTTGCCCCCAAGACCCCGTCGCCTTCTTTGTGAGGTAGTCGCTATCCTCCTTGTCCTGGCTGACACCTGCTTTGCATACAGGAGGGACCAAATGGTGAGCAGGGGAGGGGCAATGATGTTGAAATGGGGGTCCCCCAGGATGTGAGAGAGCGGCTGAGGAAGAGAGAAGATAGGAAGGAAGGAGGAGGACTAACAGCAGATTAGAAGAAGAAAAAAAGGAGAAACGAGAGAAAGGTTTGGGGTTTTATTCTATAGAGGAACAATATAAGATATAAACATATCCCATCACCTGGACCACAAAATGTCATGCTTTTCTTGTGAGGTGACCCTCTTATGGAGATCTGTTCTGCAGTAACAAAAGAAAAACAAAAACACTGCTCCGGGTTGTAGTTGTCCAATGGTAACTTCACTTTCATTTTCTTAGCAAGGTCACATTTACCCCACACAGAGCCTGAGCTAAGAATATCTAGTAGGTCCTTTATGAAAGGGAAAATAACCAACAGTAATCGCCATCTGCTTCCTCGGTGAAAGAAGAAAAGAAGAGGAGGAGGTAAGACAGAGGAGGGGGAGTGACTGAAGCACACCATGTACCAACTACGGGCCATGCTCATGTGAACAGAAAAGCAGAGGAGAACAAAAGAACACTGTATACCCCGAGCTCACCTCATTGCCAAACAGGAACAGGAACCAATATGGGAGCAAAGGCTCCAACAGAAAAAACAAGTTGGAAATTAAATGCCAGTCAGAGCAGGTATTTTAACTTCATACCAAACTGTCCTCCAGAATGTGGCCATACTACTTTATCACAGGTTCATGAAACAAAGTTGGCACAAGAAAAATTGTGAGGTGTCAAAATAATTTTATTAGAAACATCAAACGTGTGCACATTGGTGGGTGCAGCTGTAAAAGTCCTACTAGGAAATCTGTTTGACATTATAAAACTAGGGCCACAAAATGTAACAAAAACTTCTCTTTCAGTTTTACCAGCCTGTTTTCATTCCAAAATACTAAAACAAATGACCCAAGAGAGGCGTCTGGCACTTGAGTTGATCCATCTGTTTGCCAAAGTGTCGACAGAAATGGTCTCGGTGGAAGCGTGGCTGTCAAGAAGATGTTCCTGAGGAAAAAACAAACAGGGAGAAAAGGCTGAACTGAACATGTGTGGCAACAGGTCTTATTGAGCGATCAATGCTAATTATAATTTAAATCTTGTGTTCAAAGTGCCATCAATATGTATGGAGGAAGTCAGGAGAGAAGTACAACAGTGAGTGTCTGCAGTCATGTGTAAAACATGGTGGAGGCTTTGTCATGGTTTGGGTTTACATTTCAGCCAGTGGAGTTAAATGTCTTGTCAGACTTGATTGAACTATAAATGAAAAAAAGTAGAGTCAGATTTTGATCCATGATGCAATACCATTTGGAAAGCATAACTGGCAGTAGTTTCATTTTTCAGCATGACAGTGATCTCATTCACACTGCCAATCCAGCACACCTGGACATGAAAACACACAATGAAACACTATCAGTCATGTATTTGCCTATCCAGAGCTCAGACCTCAGTGTTATTGTAACAGTGTGGGATTATCTTGACAAAGAGCCGAACAAAAAGCTGCCAACATTCAAAGACCCTTTGAGAAGGCTGGCGAACTGTTCCTTAAGAATATTTAATGAAATTACAAGAAATCTTGCCTCATAGAGTTCAAACTGTGATGTAAAATATAGGTGGTCACAACAAATATTGGTTTTCAAGCTTGTTTGATTTTAGCCTTTATTGTATTTTTGTGTATGTATGTCACTGCACCCATTTCCCATCTTTTAACAAAATTTAAAGAAATTATGGGTGAATAAAAAATGTCGATACTGTTCGTTGATGTTCATTGTAATAGATTGAAATGCTAAGACAGAAAGGGGCATATGAGGTTAGTGCAGCACAAACAGGGTATAAACTAAAATGCTAATCTTAACATTGCTTTCGTTATACTTACTTATATATAAAAATGAATAAAAATAAACAATCAGCTTAATAAAGTAACCCTGTCGCAGATGTTTCTGTTTTTCACTGTCTGACACAAACACACACGCGCACACACACACACACACACAGAGCCAGCATGCTAGTCACATTACAGTAGCTTCATTTTTTGGCATTCTCCTTGCAGCTGTTCTTTACAAGTCAGATCTTGAATAGCTTTAGACACAGGCCGTTTGGCGTTCAGTGAGAGCGCCATGAAGAGACTTCTCTGTTTGCTTGTGAGTGTGTCCGTGTGAGAGAGAGAGAACCGGGGGGAAAGAAAGAGATCCCATGATGTGACGCCTCATTTCTATACAGTCCACACATCATCCTCTTTCTTTACTTCAGTTATGTCCCTCTCTGTTCATTTTACTTATTTATTTCTTGCCTTCTATATGCCTTTCTCCTTCCTTCCTTAACCGAGTCTTTTCCTGTGTGGTCCCAAGCACTTCTCTCTCTACTTTCATCTCATCTCATCTGAAGAGATAATGAGTTTGATTGCATCACCCACCGAGTAATTTGTCTTTAAAACTTTGGTTTTAAGAACTCTGACTTTGATTGCTTGAGAAGGAAAATCCCAAGAGAAAGAAGATGTCAGTGAAAACTAATTAATGTCTTTGCTGCTATGAAGCACCTATAAAAATGCACGAACGCAATCATATCAGTACGAGACTGAGAGGCCAAACAATCTACAGCGTGTAACAACAGATTAAGGCACCACTGAGTCAGAGCAGGTGCACAGCCATAACCCAGAAGACTGGTGCAAGTTTAGCACAGTGCACAGTGTCAATACCCATTAATTGCTTTCTCAGCAAATCTTGAACACCTCTATACCTATTAAATTATTTAACTGCCCAATCACCCAGCGAGTTAAACAAAACAAATATAAGAAAGAGCCTCCCCTTCTGCAGATGTAAATACTTTTTTGATGAGAGGAGTCACAGGAGAGTGGCCTGCACTAACAGCTAACAGAAAGCCTCTAGATAATTCTGGTGAACAGGACAGCATTGCAGTGCAGCACAGCTGCAACAGCAAAAGACAACACTGGGTTCCTCTGCGGTCAGCCAAAAACAGAAATCTGAGGCTGCAGTGGGAATAAGCTCAACCTTACTGGACAGTTAATGATGAAAAAAATAATAAAAAAAGGTAGCATGGGCTAAGGAATCTTTCTACTGAGGCATGTAGAGTAGAGCAGTAGCCTCAGAATTTGACATGAACAATATAAATCCATGGACCCAGCTTGCCTTGTGTCAATAGTCCAGGCTGGTATGTTTTCTCTGCATACTTTGGACCACCCAGTGATCAAATGCTACAGGCTAACATTGTTGCTGACCATGTTATGGGCTGCAGTTCTGGTTACTTCCACTGTGAAAATGAACCAAAAAGCAAGAGTCAGTTTAATGCACCCAACAATGCGTTCAGTGTGCTTCGGGAGCTTCTTCAGTCACCAGATCTGAATCCAACAGCACACCTGTGGGATGTGCATGAACAGGAGATTCATTGAATGAACATGCAGCCAACCAATCTGCAGAAACTGTGGGATGCTTTCGTGTTAGTGTGGGTGACAGTCTCTTTGGAATACATGACATTAAAATATGTTTGAGAGCTAAATAAGGCCCTGCCACTATTTAGGCCGTATAACAAAGTGACTAAAATTCGGACTATGCGCTTGCACTGACAGCAGAATTGTGAATGTGTCTGTGGCTTACGTTTTTGTTTTTTTTTTCTGTGGAGAAAGAAAGAAAAATAAAGCATCCTGGAGTCACCAAACCCCTCCAATCACCAGTAAGTGTGTGTTTCTGTGTGGGTAGGTGCTTGTGTGTGTGTGTTTTTAGGTATGCACGTGTGTGTGTTTGTGCCCTAAAGCTCTTTGTGCCTTTTTTTTTGATGGACTCAGCCTTTGTTGCCACTCCACATGTCACACTCACCAGCACACACACACACACACTGTAAATGCAAGTCAGCTGGTTTGTTACACATGAGAGGACATTTCACTGAAAATCTCATTTGACATTAAAAACACAGAGAACATAAATCTGAAGACTTGGCTCATCCAGCAGATGATGTCTTTGGATTCAGTGTTTTTGTCAATCCACAATGTCCGCAGCATACAAAATGTCCCCAAAAGATTAGAGAACCATCTACTCACGTTCATCACAAGCACAGCTAAACCAGACCACACACCCTCACATGCAAGCAGCCACCATTGGCTCTGCAAAGAGGGTTCCCTCCTGTCCCTATCCTTTCTTGCCTGCAGCTGCTGGCCAACCTGTCAGTTCCCAGGCATCAAGCCATCAGAGATGACGCCTCCTCACGCCACCAAGTGGTCACTACCTGGTCCTGCGCCTTTCATCCACAAGGCTGTAATGTAATGTTGAGTGCTTATAATGCCACCATAGGGGTTGAAAACATGTGGTACAAATAAAAAGGTCATTTTAATGTCAATTACAGTTGTACCATTACACATTTTATAAATCCACTATTATGTGTGTAATTATACATTAGGATGGAGGTTAAATCCATAAATTGCTTCCCTTTAAAAAAAGAGAATAACTTTTACAGAGAGGAGTGCAGGAAATACAAGAGTGATTAGTTATTTAAATATGTCAAGTAACGTAAAAACATCTCAGCATACTATATGTTTTATATCAAAATGAAATAACAGAAGGACATTTAGGTGTTTTATGTGTGCCCTGTGGCCTTGGACTGTCCCTGGTATGACTGAAGGATCAAACTCAAATGTGTCTAGGATTGTTTGGGCTTACAGCATCCTCATAGTGTGACATAATTTTGTTCCTGTAGCGCATTTAGAAGGAGAATATTTCTGAGGTATAGTGCGCTGAATCCTTATCGCATTCAGGTTCAAAGTCATGAAGGTGAATGTGTACACAATGCCAGTGTGTGTGTGTGTAGGTGTGTGTGTATTTGGAAGACAGCCTGTGGGAAACCATTTAAGGATTAATTTCCTGCACCTGACACATTAAATACAGGCAGAATAGAGGCTGGTGGAGAGCACGGTGCGAAGGGTCGTTGAGAAATAAGTCAGGGCTCAGGAGTGGAGGAGGGCCTGCTCAGTTCAGTGAGTAAATGTGTTAGTGGTGGGGGGGTCATACAGGTCTGGACCTCATTAAGAGAATTGTCTGGGACCATTCAGGCTCTGAGCTGTTGCCGTGTCACCTGCCTTCTTACCATAACAGCCATCACAGGGAATAACAGTGGCTTATTAACATATCTTTCAGTTTTCCAGGTCACGCAGTTCACCATCAGAGTCAGAAAGCAACACAAAGCAGTTTTTTGCAGCAAACACCACAAGCTACGAGCCCGTAATTGACACGCACCGGTCTGACATCTGTGGACTTGAGGCATTTTTTTTAAAGGCAGGTACATCATCTGAACCAGTATCACTTTTGATCGCCTTTGAACAGCTTCTCTTTTCTCTTTGACACCCACCCTCTGTTTTTAATTTGTATTCACAGGGGGGTTCTTCGCTGTCTGAGGTTACACAGATGAGAACTTTGGGAGGCGGGGGGAGGAGGGGATTTCGGGAGGGGGGGGGGGGGGGGGGCTCTCC
>VUQR01023304.1:47437-63125 GCA_015108515.1 Hemichromis elongatus | reverse complement strand
TCCAGTAGCTTTTAAAGAGGCTGAGGTATCAATCAGGTGCTGACGATAAACTGATGCAATGTTTCAGCCTATAGTGGAGGTTACTTCTAGACGTTGCGCTGCTTTGTACCAACTTACAAGAAGCTAAAAGTAGTCATTAATTTTTTTCCTTTGACACATGAAGCTGAAAAAATGTAGCTAAGAGAGCTGCATTAATAAGGAGAAGATTTTTTCAAGGATAGACGCATTTTAAAATTTAACTACTGATATGTTTGGCAATTTAAACAGAAGTGCACTCGTGTTCACCGAGCAGTACAATAACACCATAGGCAGGAAATCACATGCATTCAAACCTGTTTATTCTCATGCTTTCAATCACCATTTAAAGCATTCGCCTGAGTGACTGAATAAGACCGCGCTGCATATCAAAATATTACACATTCAAGAGGGAAATAATGTATAAATAAAATAAAATCTCTGGATCTCATAGAATAGAATTTATTTATTTTTTCATAAAAATGTAACCACTTCAGAGTAAGAAATTTAGCATTTACACCAAGCAGAATATATACAAAGAGGAAAGAAGTACATTCATAGATCAGCAGGTGCATAGCACTGGACCCCAAAACTCCTGAAATTGATTGTTCCTGATATAAATATATATTTGAAAAATTAAGCTACAGCCCAGAGATAGTTTGATGTTCATATCCAACAGCAGGAAAAGCATTTCAGTACTTTAAGGATGTGGTGATTATCCCAGAAAATAAGGTGCAGGGCTTTTAATTAAATTCTTTTTCAGCAGCCAGCTTGAAATCGCTTTATAAGAAATGTAAAAGAAACATGGCCCTTTAAGCCTGTAGGACAATAATCGTGTCCCCTCACAAAAGACAAAATGGAAAAAAAAGTTAAAGTGAACTCCTGACTTGAAATGTGTGAATCATAAATGACTCCAGCCCTGCTTAGAGGTGAAAAGGCGCTACAGGGCGAAGGCTGACTAGTTGGTCTTTTTGCAGTTTGTTGCCGCTGTGTTCTGTGACTCCTCTTTGGCTTCGAGCAAGCTGCTCTGTCCCGTGGATGGAGAAGTCGGGGCTTGCTGCCCTGGCGATCCATTCTCATTGGACTCTTTGGTGGTGGTTGTCTTGTTTATGCTGCTGTTATCGATACAAGCACTCTTCACCTCACTGGTAAGGGCGGCATAAGGAGAACAGCCGGCGAAGAGGGTCTTATAGAGGGCTGACTCAATGGTGGCGAAGGGTGAGGTGGAGGAGCCCGTCAGCATCATTCTTGACTACAAAGAAAAACATACATGCGTCAATACATGTTTGAAAACTTTAGAAAAGGACGAGACATTTAATGACATTTGGGAGAGAATATATTGTCCTTGAACAGAGCAGATGTCCTGAAAGCAGCGATAATGAGCATTTTTAAAATAATGACCCACATGGCTACTTCTATCATTTTAGTTGAAATCGTATAGTTCCCTCATCCACAGCTCCCCCGGCTGGCTGGCTCGGTACTTTCGGTTTCTCCTGTATTTTCAGAGGTTGCCATAACAGATGGATTGGCACGTGGCACAGCTTTTTCCCATCATTAGACAAACTTCCTATTTAACCAGGACCAAGGAGTACACTCCCCCGTTACTGTCATGTGTCTCTGCCTTCGTCTCAAATTAGGAAACAGTGTTAATTTCTGCACCACCCAGCACCAAACAACAGACCCAACAGGCACATGTAGTTAAAAGCCCACATGTATACACATTTGTAAGCATATGTATAAATATTGAATTCTTTTGCTGTCAGACACTGACTGCAACTAGTAGTGATGACCAAAGCCTCCACTAGTACGTACTTGGCTCAACACAGTTATTTTTGGGTCTGCTATTAGGTGGTAGTACCTGGTCCTGGGTACCTTTTTAATACCTACTTGACCTGGTGTCCAAGTGACCTGACAACGAGGGAAATGCCCACACACAAACCAACATCCTGGTCCAATGACCTACTGCATATGTTTACCATGGGTTTAGCAGTAGGTATACCATCGCCTCGATGTCCATTGCTGCGTTGTGTTTGTATCGTACAAATAATGTTACAGGAAATTTGGGCTGCCTTGTTCTAACGACCCCACCCACATTGAGGTGGTACTCTATTGTAATTGAAAACCACGTAAAGCCAAGCCGATTGGTGTTAGTGGAAAAGGGCCATATGTGCTCACCCAGAAGTTCACCTTCAACTTCTGAGTGATCAATCTTCAATCACAAACTGATTGCACGTCTTCAAACTGCAGTCTGACTCATAGCGACTGCAATCACTCTCAGACAAGGTTTGCAAACAACTGCCGTCTACTTTAGAAAGGCAGTAGCATTGCCACCATGTTGCAGTCAAGCTGAGTTAGTCCAGTTACACTCAGCAGCACCGGTTGATTGAACCTGTCTATGATCTGTCAACTCATTGCCAGCTGTGCAGAGCACATATATGAAGGAGTTTTTCAACTTCTGTTTCAAAATTATGAGGCCAAGTAGTTAGGTATTTCAGATTGACAATTTTCAGATGTAATAGAGCAACTCTGCCATCTTGCCACACCAAAGCCACCTTGAAGATGGCAACTGACTGCAAGTGATCGCAGCAGAACTGATTCCCATCTTCAAAATAACCATTTCAAAAGATAACAAGCTAGCAAGTTGATTGCACAGTCACAACAATGCTGGTGTTGTCTCTGACCACTGTTGGTGACTGTAGCATTACACCAAAATCAAAAAACAGATAAGAAAACACTGGAAAATATTTCAGCTTAATACAGACAACAAATTGTAGTTTTTCATAGAAAGCTGAACAACTGTAGTCCATCTCACCCAAAGAAAAATTTGTTAGCATTTACTTTTCTTATGGGAATAGCAGCGAACGCCTGCACCACCGAGAACCCAAAATAACAAACAGCAGGCCTGGACACAGCTCTTAAATGTGATGAAACTGTTTGCTGTTAATTTGACAGATCAGAGTCAGAGGGAGCTAACAGAATGAGAGTTGAAAGAAGACGTCTTAGATTTATCTGTGTCTCAGTCAAGAGCACAAGTTTCCCAGAGTAGAGAAAAGTGGATGATGCAAGCTGATGAAAATGATGCAAAAGCCCCAGCCCTACGGGTAATACCGTACTAATGTGAGTCACCACGGCGAAAACTTCAAAAAAGCAGAGGGAGAAAGGTCATTTAGAAGACACGATAGCATCGATTTGGGAGGAAGCTGTGGCATTAAAAACCTTTACTATACCCAGAGTTTTAACTTAATAACAAATGTGGCACTTATTCATTTCTTTTGCTGCAAGTAGTTACGCTAAACTGACGCTACACCTCCCTATTTTGGAATTTTCCAAATTACTACAATCTTAAGTTATAGCCTGCTCATGGTTTCAGGTTAGGAGTCCAGGTTTGGCACCAGACTGACCTTATTGACAACAATAAAGATGGTGTAAAAGAACATCAGGTGGTGCTTCTGGAGAGGCAGGTAGTGTGTCTGCTGCAGAGCGAACAGCACCGCCCCGATCAGGGTGATCTTTGTGGGGCTAAAGAGAAAAGCAAAGAAAAAAGATAAATCCCAACAAAAGCTGAAAAATAAAAGATAATTATATACATACAACTGAAATAAATCACATCTTGTATGCACAAATAAACCAGCGCATGCTGTTAACTCTAGATGTGTCAGGCTTCGAATTGCATTAACTGCATCCTCAGTGTGGTTGAATAGTCTCATTTTTATGTTATTGCTGCGGGTAAAGTGAGAGGATTGATACCACTTTAATTTCTGTATGAACTATTGAAAAGCTACAACCAGGGACCATGAAAAATATCACTTGCCTGGTATAAAGTATATCATTAATATAATAAATACACTCAAGATAGGACAATATACTTAATGTGCATTAAAAATTACATTAACTTTGACCACAAAAATATCATGAAATCAATATTAGAGAGTCCTGCGTGAGGCTTACTAAGACATTTTGAGGAGCTCATTTGTCTCTGGTTTCCATACTCCTCGAACAAGCTGCTCAAAATTACTTATCAGACCACCTCCAGCACCTGGTAAGGAAAGTAAGGAGATATATGGTTGCTACGCATTAATATGTAAAATATGTGTGTTAAATATTCAAATATTTTATGGTTACTTGAAAGCCCTAACATGCAAAAAAAACAAACAAACAAAAAAACCCTGTCACACTCATACCTACTGACCTCTTGCCCATCCGATGGCAATCATAACGAGAAGGCCGTCCTTGTATTTGCTGTGCGCCTGAGTCACCCCTCCAAGGACCTTCCACGTCCTCGTCACTTCCTTCATCCCTGACAGCACCAGTCTGAGGGGCAGCAGCGACGCACAAGCGTACACCAGGTCCATGGGGCAGTAAAACACCAGGTACCTAATAGAGACACACAAGGCTTATTTAACACATGGACACATGCACGTTTCAATGACATGGCCACTAAACAAGGCTAAAGGTGAGTTTGACAGCATTACCCTCAGGGCTTTGTCGAGTACCTACATTTACCAGCAGGGGGAGTTGTGTATTATTTGTGAGACAGGTGTAATAATATAAACCACCAGCAGAGGGGCCCCAAAGACTTATTTAGATACAGACACTCTTTGAAAACATCTCTATTTCTTCCACATTTGGAAAACTTGGATAATGACTTGTTTAACTGTTTAATAGTTACAAAGCACCTCTCACTAATTCAAATCCATCTGCTTCTATTTTTTCTACAATCAACACACCTTATTTTTCAGCCTTAGATATTTACCATATGACTGAAGCAAGGAGAACACCAGTGCTGTTGGACAAAGGAGCGACTGGTGGCTCTGCCAGCATGATCCCCGACAGCACTGCTCCCCCAAAACAGAAGAGCATGGAGCTGAACCAGCAGGCTAAGGGGCTGACTCTGGACACCTCGAGAGCTCCTGCACAACAGCAAAAATAGATTAGTATGCAAGCATCTCTGTTGCAAGAATAATAAACAGAACTGATTACTATTATTGGGCAAGTCCAGAGAATAAAGAGACTACCCTCTGTGAATGGGTCAGATGTTGTTTACACTGGGCTTAGCTTGACACATAAACCAGTTCAAAATGAAGATAAGAGATAACTGGAACATGATGGAGTTTGATACTTTGGCCTCTTTTCTCTCTGAGGCACCTCCCTACTCTAGCTGAATGAGGTTCACAGTTGACTGAACAAAGAAAAAGAGCTATTTGTTAATCACAGCTGCAATATGAGTGACTGGACTTGCATTAAAAAATTGAAGATCCACGCTGTTTATAGGAATACTGCATTCCTTTTCCACTGAAACTATTTACACAATATCTACATGACAGGACCGGCCAAGACTCAAAGACAAATTGGGCTGTTGAGCGTGAAATAGTCAGGAAGCTGCTTTCTAATAAGACTTTCAGCTTTAGATGTTGTTAGGCCTCTGTATACCAGTGGATTTTAAAATCAAGCAATCAATATGATTGAAGTGCAGGCTTTCAGCTTTAATTCAAGGGGTACTACCCTTGAGATGTGCCCGGCGTTTACTGAAGTGGCCTGTAGTTGCTGCTTGTTTGTGGTTCTTTTTACATGCAGTTTTGTGTTTAATAATTGAAAAGCTGCACTATTAGGCTGAGGTCAGGTGACTGACTTGGCCTTGAAGAATCACATTTCTTTGACTTGAAAAACTTTTGCAGTATGCTTTGCCTCATTATCCATTTGCACTGTGAAGAGCTGATTTTTGCAGAATTTGGTTAAATGTGAGCATAGAGCCCTGTAGACCTCAGAATTGATCCTGCTATTTCTATCATCAACCACTAGTTGAAATACATGCCATAACTTTGACAGATGACATGTATACTTTGGATCAAGGCCTGTTTCTCCCCTTCTCCATCTTTTTTCCTCCTCCTATCATTCTGGTAGAGTCTAGTCTAGAAAACATCTAAAAGAACTTCCTGTTTCATGTTCTGTGCCAACCAGAGTAACCAGTATCTGGCACCTTGTTGTAAACCTTCTGCATTTACATTCAAGAGGGTGTCTCTATATTGAAGACTTTAATATCAACTTCCTCGAGACTGCTATGGAGGGAAATGTTATTAACTGAGAAAAGAATGAGTGCCAGATTACTGATTTGGCCACTCCTAATGTTAACTCTCTAACAGGTTTGTTTTGGCCTTTCAGTCTAATAATGGCCTCCTTCACTTGCGTCACCCTTTCTTAGGCACTGTTATTGAGAGTTTTAGTGAAGCAATAGCAAATACAAGTTGAATACTTGGAATCCATTCAAGTTCATTTATTTCTGTAATTTGACATAAAATAATAAGTGAACAGGCCTGACCTAGCCATGAAACTACTTGCCAGTCAACTGTCAAATTACTTTTGAGCTTCTGAAAAATGGGAGGTTGTCTAAATTCCTAAACAGTTAATACTCTACTTTTGTTAAACCCCCTTAAATTAAAGCTGCAAGTCTATACTTCAATCATATCTTGACTGTTTTTGTTGTTTTTTAAATCCATTGTTGTGGCGTGGAAAGGTAAAATTAGGTAGTGTAGTAATGAGTGTAGGTACTGATGTCATTAGCTCTCTATTTAAAAAGGTGGACTTTATCATGGGTGGCCTAAACTGCTAAAATGTTTTTATTGATGCTATAATATCCATGAGATATACACACACATTTCATACAGTATTTCTCCTGATAACTCAAATACAACAAATACAACCAAGATTTATGGAGGCCAGCGCACACAAGGATATACATACGCCTTGAATCTAAGACAGGCAGCTCTTAGTCAATCCCTGAGTTACCTGCCCTGAGTCAGTGTGACCACACACAGGACCAAAATGGTAATCTGAGGATTACGGAAAGATTAAAGACTCCTGGGGTGACGATGGTAAACCAGGAGGATTTAAAGCTGCTTCCTATGTAGCCTCCCTCACCCTCATGTTTGAGTTGTTCACTGTTTAAGATTGGCAGTTGTTCCTTAGAAAACATTTTTAAAATGAGTTCAAAAGTTTCTACATGAGAGCATCTGCAGTGGAGGAAAATGTGAAAGCTGATATGTCGGGTAGCAGACACTAAACATTTATGTGAGTAAATGCAGGACAGCATCACTAATTGCTTGCATGAGTCACGGATGAAACTCAAAACTGAATACAGTAAGTTTTAAATTTCACCTGGACTTCCTCCTGCACTGAGATATCACATATACAAATGGAACTGCACCTGGCATAAAGATACAATAGGTAAGCAGCCAGTACTATAAGGAGCTCTCTGTATAGAGCTGAAATTATACTCTGTTGAGGACACAGGCAGCTGGACACCTGACGGCCGAGTGGTCATTCCTGTTATACTTAATTGTGGTCCGCTGCCTTGCCACATACATACTTGGTGCATTGTCTCCTCTGACTAGTTTTGCAGTCACTAAAAACAGGCAGGCACACAGATGTATGACTTTAATGAATGACTTCGTGCTTTCCTTGGCACAGACCCAGCTTTTTAGTATCGAAGGCCATTCAAGTATCTTTATGGACCATTTCTAAACAACTACAGATGGCAGGATGTTCATCGGGTTGTTCAGATGCGTCACCAGTTTGCCGAGTTCTGGAAGAAGATGCAAACCGTCAGCCACAGATGGGAGGAAATTAGTTAGGATGCTCAGGAACAATACAAGAACACAGAGGCTCAAGCCTGCCATGAACTGGGAAATGCTGGAACACCAGCATCACTGTGAAGTGAGTTTTACATCCCCATAAAGTGAGAGGGTGCTGACCAAGAAAGAAGCCCTGGAGACAAAATTAAAACCTTTAAGCTTGACTGAAATTTGCAGCTGCCCACATGGACGAGCTAAATGCCTTCTGAAGAAACGTTTCAGATGATGCAAAGACTGAGCTATTTAGCCACAATAACAAGATGTATGATTGAAGAAATAATTCCAACTTTATTTATTTGTAGAGCTATTTAAAAACAACATGGTTGACCAAAGTCCTTTATATAAAGTGATAAATAATTGTGAGTGAAAGGAAGAATGTACCAGCTGTCAAGCACGGTGGTAGTAGCATCACACTCTGGGCTGTTTTACCTCAAGTGGTCGTGGTACATATTCTTAGGGATATTTGATCAAATACTAGCGGGGTGGGGGAATGCATAGCAGGGTTGGGCGATATGTAAAAATTTTCCAACTGACAATCGTAAGTACAATAATCGACGATGGGCGCTATATTCACGCATGTGTAGTCTTTTTGATGGGCGGAGCGATGTAATACTCCTCCAAATGCGTCCTCTTTTTCTCTAGATGTGAATAATGGGTCAGGTGCATCCTTCCTCACCCAGCATATCCCAGAATTTATAGCCAATTCCAGTTTCCCACAACGGCGGCAGCTACTTAGTTAATATTACTCTTATTACTCTTTCTGGGTCACAAAATAAACTTTTAGGGTATTTTCTGGTGAGAATGTAGCTGTGTAAACTTCAAATATCTGCTCAGTTTATCGGGACATCACATATTTGAAAACGTGCTCCCATGTTTTCGGAAACTCCTGTTACCCACTAGCTCGATAGCTAGCCGGGGGCTCAATCGCCCAACCCTAGTGCATAGGTCATTAAAAATGTTTGCTGTACCCTGGAAAAAGAAGAGTTTATTGAAATCATTAAAGGCTCAAAGTTACCACGACATGTCGTGCCTACAATGAGTGGATGTAACTTTTGACCACAGTTGTAATCTTATGCTTAAACATGTTTAAGTGGCATGCATTAGAAAACAAATGGAAAAAGGCAAAATATTTCTTGCATGCCACGGATAAATAAACAAATAGAGCGAGGAATACACAAAATAATGGGGCTCCGGCTCAGGGTTGGCAGATTTCAGCCATACTATGATTTTTTTTTCATGACTGGGCTCAAAAAGTCTGATGTAACAGACCTCATGTGGTTAAAGCGATGCTGCTACAAATATAGGAGGAGGAAGTGTGGAGAAAAAAAATGTCAGTGGAGAACAGCAATTTAAAAAATGTCTGACATCGTGACGGTTATTTACATCCTGTTCTCAGTGAAAGGCCCCAGCCTAAACCCTCGACACTGCTTTTTGTTGTTGCGGTCGTTTTAGCGCAGAGTTTACCAACGCACCACGCTGCTTACACAGTCAACGCTGTTGTACTGTCATCACCTTTAGCTTCACAGCAAAACAAACTGCTGGAGTCAGTGCGTGCGATGGGTCGCACATCAAGAGCACTTGGGAGATTAAAGATGAAGGGAGATCAATTCATAAAACATGATTACATCTACAAGTCGGTGAAGAAGCAAACCACACATACACACACACACACACACAAAATACACTGTTTACTGTTTCCGCTGAAATATAAATGCACTGCTTAGACTGCTCTGACATGCAAAATCCTTTCTTCTGGTTTTGCATTAGAGGGAAGTGGATTTACAAGTCAAATTTGGGAAACTCATGTCAACTACACTCCAGATGTCTTCCTTCCTTCCTTCCTTTCATTCTTGCAGTTCACCTGTTCCACAGCAGCAGTCTAACAAAAGTCTTTCAGTTTGAACCAGGACAACATCTCACCAACATACACACCAAACACAGCATTATCTAATAGGGAAACTTTGCTGTTTTTTTTTTTAATTCCTTCTAATGTGCATGTCTACAAGTCTCCTCTTCCTCCCACTAGCTCTTCTTCTTCTTTCCTCTGCGGACAGCATAATTACAGCCAGCATTAGATACCAAAGAAATACACCTCTGGTTAACTCTGGCTTAGAAAGAGGCCCACTGATTGACATATAACCACTGCTCTTCTTCCTTGTCCCCATCCATTCGTTTTCCTTGAACTCTACTCTCAGCAGTGTTTATAAATGTGCTTAAAATAACTCCATAATGGCATAAACACAGGGGGTAGAACAGACAAGCGCTTTCAAAATACTCGTTTGTGCAGTATGTGTGTCTAACGTGCAATTAAGCTGAACCGAAACTTGTTTTTCCTCTCGCTAACATTTCAGAACTTCTGGAGCCGCCCCACCGCTTCACAGCACGGTGGTGGATTTAACACAGAGAAAAGAAGCCAATGAATGGTTTATGGCATTCCTTTCCTTTTTTGGAGTTTCCTGAGCGATTTGTGCCTTGTTTCTTTTTAAACGACCCAGAGATTTAAATCTGTCCTCTGCCATTTTCTCAGTGACTTTTTGTTTGTTTGTTAAGCAAGTCACTGATCTTCACCAAACTCGCATAACATGAAGTGAGCGAACAAGCAACGACCGACATCAGAATTTCTCAAACGGTTTTGTCAACATTGTTGCTCCCTGTGATTCTTTCGTCCAGCCAGAGACAAACAGATCGGAGCAGAGGACACAGGGTTAAAAAGGTCACAGCAGCTCAGATGCTTTGCAAGGCAAGTTCAAAAATAGCCCGTAAAATTACAGCAGAGGGACTACAATGGACTGTGCACGTGCTTGAGCCGGTGCAGTTAAAGTCCACCTGTCTCCATAGCCACTATCTTGGTGACATAACATGGCTCGGTGCCCCACTTTGGTCTGAGCTCATACAATAGCCTGTAACACAGCTAAAGCGTTGGGCTTTTGAACTTTACAGCTACGACAGACTGCAGACAACAGAACTAAAAGGGTTATACTGAGGCTGTGGGGAGAGCTTGGTTGCTTTTGCTTTGCTGAGATAAACAAGTTCAGATTCATGAGGCTCCAACACCAAAATTGAGTTGTTATTTTTGCAAGTACTTAAAAAAAATAGCACAAAGTATCAAAACAAGTCATTCAAACCATAAAACAAAGTAGTTCACACGCTGCAGAATGAAATAAATAATTATTATATAATATAAAGGTGTCAAGGGCTAAATAAAAAGTACCTTGGTACACTGCAAAAAATGGTTGATTTACAGCTATGATTGCACTAGGATAAAATCCATTCTGTCCATAGTGTCTACCAGAGGACAACGGATTAAACAGCAATGGTCCAGGGTGAAAAAAAATGTCCTTATTCATTCTTGAAAGGTATCTCGCTTTTGCAATCTCTTCCAGGGAGGGAAAAGGAAAGCCAGTAACCTTTGCGCTGTGTTTAAAATCCTCTGGATATGTGCTGCAAAGCATCCGGCGTGCCACACTGTCACACAGCACACCAGGATGCTCTCTATGGTGAAGTGAGAGGTAGCCAGCAGGTAAAGGGGTGGACATACTGTGAAATATTTATTTATTCTTGATTTTTGACAAAGAAATCACCATCCAGAAAAACAAGTGTACTCATTACAATAAGTAGCTAAAAATAAATGAAAAGCCGATGTGACACGGCGTATAAACAGGCCTCTATTAGTAAATATTAGCTTTGTGCTGTTAGGCTGATATTTGCCAGAACGGCTGATAACGGCTGTTGCTGATGTTCAGTTAGCATATGGGTCCATAGATTAAAAGACCACAAAATATGAAGTAGCTCCAACCTTACCAACAGCAACAGACACTGGCAGTAATGTTAGCTGATTGGACTGTCCCTCTGAATGCAGGATTTTTATTTTTTTTTTTGGAGTGGAAGTTATTCATTAGAATTACTAGTTAAACTTAACAGATTTAAACTGAACAAAGCTCTTAACATGCCTAACTCATACTGTTCCAAAATGAAGTATGCTTCTGGCTATAGTTTGCTTGAATTCATTAATCTGTGCATTTTCTGAACAAAGCATGAGGATATGATTCGAACATCATCAGAATTGAGGTCCAGTAAGTCAGTCATGGCAACTTTTTCATTTATTAACTGCATTATTTATAAATTTAATATGATGGGATGCAATGCACTCCTATATGTGGGAGTACTATTTATATGCAAATTGTCCAATAAAGGTTCAGGTTGTGTTGTGTGCCAGTTAACCCACAAATTAATTGCTTTTCTGTTTTACAATACTGATTAATAATTTACAATCTGCAACTTTACACAAGTAAAATGGATGCATACAGAGTTTCTGATATTGCATAACAAAAAAAAAGAGTTTAAAGTAAAATATTACAAATAAAAATATTTTTTGGACTAAATTGCTCAGATATGGATCCAGTACCATATTAAGAACCACCCCAGCTAGAAAACATGAAAATAAGCACATGAAATCATGAATATTTTATGAGTGTTATGAAACGAGGCTATATAAACACATTGAAGCAGCACGTGTGCAATGTGAAGCAGCTTAAAAACTTTTTCCAGCCTTTCTCTAAACAATCCTATTTCCCACCGGCCTGCCTGGCAGAAAGGCAAACTTTAAACAGGATGGCTGGAGGCCTGATATCACAAACTTCAGCCAAACAAAGTTGAAAGAAAGAAAGAAAGAAAGGGGGAAAAAGCCGCTTCACAGTGTAAACTTGGCAGGAACTATAATCCTCAACGTCCCGTCAAACACTCACCTGGCTGCTCTCTCAGAGCCATGACAGAGACGATGTAATGCGCCATGTCAAAGTAAGGAAACATGGACAAGTTTGCCAGTCCATGGGACAGATCGTCGAAATGCAGCACACTGAGAAGATCCATCTTTCTAGAACAATTCAGCAGGAATGAGCTTCCAGACGAGGACTTGAAGCGGAGAAAAGGCACCGGTCCAGCTCAGAGCATCAGGGCAAAAACTTGGCTTCATCCGCAGTCTTGTCAAGTGTGACAGAGAGGCTCCTGCAACCGAGCCGCTCGCACCAGGTTAGCTGACTCTTAGGGTAACTGGGGTTTTTGTTGCCCGGCTACAGACCTGCACTATTGTACAACAGTCATTACCGTTGTTATCTCTTTAGCGACGCCGTCATCGTTGCATGGGCGGAATTCCTGCTTTACGTGCCGCCATGCTAGTGATGTGGCAGGCGGAGCCAGAGCGGCTCGACGATTGGCGGAAGAAGTTCATCGCGAGCCAATCGTGCGTGAGTGTGGCTTTCTAAGGTGATCGACCAGGGATGGTTAAAAGTAAACAAATCGCTTTAGGTGCCTTTTGTTTGCCTGTGCCTTTAATAGGTGGAGCTTACAGGTAGTGGTGACACATGCTGTAGTCAGTTTCAAATATATTCAACCGCTGATATTGTTTTACTCAGTATATATTAACTTTAACTCATTATTGTCATTGCACATTCATACTTTATACACTAGTACAAGGAAATTGGGGTAGCTACTGTCCCACATCGATGCTGCAAGAAAAGCAAGCAGTAATCAGAATAAATAGCATAGCTTGCTAGATGGACAAAAAATTAAAGGTCAGGTCAGTGTAAATTATGTCCATGTGTGTCTTTGTGACCTCATTATTCCGTTGTTATTAATTATTAATATAATATCACACTTTTATTTTTGAAAGTTAGAAATAATAGTCTAGAAAACATGATTTATTATCTGCTTGAGAAATTTGCTGGCTGCACTTAAAAAAAAAAAGAGCAATATACATTAACATATCCAAATGTTTATTATAGGTCTACTTTACCTCCTGGCGTTATAAAATCAAAGAGCAGAGAAACTATGTATGTGAGAGGACCCTTGCATGATACTATAACACAGAAGTCCCTATATGCTGTTGTTTTGAATGGGTTAACTTGGTTGAGCAATACACCAAACCCTAAAAATCGTGTCGACATAACACTTGTGAATGTCTTGCAGCATGAGCCTACACCCACCAGTTCTAAGAAAAACAGTATTCAGGTTTTACAATGAGCTGTAAAAAACACTTCAGTTAAACAGTGTTGTGTTTTTCTTTAAATGCAGACAATCATCTGACACACATCTGTGGCAGTAACAAGAACAACAAGAAAAAGACGAATACACTTTTAAATCACGTGCTCAATAAAACATTAACCAGTTACTGAAGGTAATAAAACTGAGAAATGTTAGGTTGGTGGGTTATTTGTGAACGTTTGAAGGGCTGTACCCTTCCTCTTGCCATAAGTTACTAACTGCTATTACAGTGTGCAGGCATGAGCATGACACCTGGTGGTGACTCCATGTTAATGTTTCATCGAATCACTTGTATTAATTTGGGACTGGAAGTGTCTGCTTGTCACTGTGCTACAGTAAAAACATATAAAACAGGACGAGTAACAGTTTTAGTAAAATGAGTTAAGGCGTGTTTATTAGAACCATCATTATTAAATGATAAATGTTTGCACTTTAATAGCTTCACTGTTAGCAAACAATGAATGATAACTGATACTGATTATTAAACTCATTAGTAATTGGTGTGTAAACCATCTGCAAAGAGCTGAAACTGATTTTAATCATTTTTTAAAGAGAGAACCATTTTTTTTCATTGATATTTGGTTTATTTAATTATCAAGACAATTGGGTTTGTTTTGAGAAATGTTTATAGTTTGGGTAAAAGACACCTGTTTTCAGCATAAATCCTGCATTTTGCATGATGATGATGATGATCAGCGTGACTGATTTACTTATCAGTAATAAAACCCTTATAACATAACAGGCCTAACTCGCCTTAGTTAAGACCATAAGAAAGAGATTGGACAAAAATGGCCTGCATGGCATAGTTCCAAGATGAAAACCGACAGACTTGTGCTGTCTACCAAAACATCCTGAAGGAGAATGTCCGGCCATCTGTTTGTGACCTTGAGCTGAAGCGCACTTGAGTTCTGCAGCAGAACAATGATCTTAAACACTAACACTATCGATCTAACTATCTGAATGGCTTAAAACAAAATGAAGACTTTGAAGTGGCTTGGTCAAAGTCCTGACCTGAATCTGATTGAGATGCTGTCACATGACCTTAAAAAGGCAGCTCATGCTCAAAAACCCTCCAATGTGCCTGCATTACAACAATTCTGCAAAGGCGAGTGGGCCAAAATTCCTCCACAGTGGTGTAAAAGACTCATTGCCAGTTATTGCAAACGCTTGATTGCAGGTGTTGCTGCTAAGCGTGGCCCAACCAGTTATTAGGTTTAGGGAGCAATCACTTTAGATTCCCCTTAATAATAAACACCTTCATTTAGAAACTGCATTTTGTGTTTACTTGTGCTATCTTTGTCTAATATTTAAAATTGTTCTATGTACTGAAACATTTAAGTGTAAAAAACATTAAAAAAAAAAAGAAAAAAAGAAAATCAAAAAGGGGCCTTTTTCACACCACTGTAGTTTGTGCCTTAATATGTTTTTATGCATGTGAAGCCCTTTGAACCTCAGCATGTGATACTGAGCTATAGAAAATTTATTTTAAATGAACTGAATTTATTACGTAAATAACAATAAAATTAGTAATATAAAAGTAAAAGAGGTTTTAATTAAGTATAAGTTTATAGTTTATAAACACTGGTGTCATAGTATTTCTCACTAGCTTAAAAGTTTGTTCTTTGTCACAAGAAATTATATAATACATAATATTTACCTGTTTTTATAGCTATTGATCATTAATTTTATTGTGATACTAAATGATTGGTGACAAAGGCTTATAAAGGTAAAAAAGTGTTTTTCTTTTTTTGTTTTTTGCAAGAAGCTGTAATGTGAACTTTTGGCCAATAGGTGGCAGCAGTTAAACACCTAGTGTCGTGTCTCACTGCTGACATCTGCGCCCTGAAAAACCGACTGAAATACTCCCAGTCACCACCAGCAGCAGTATAATGTGGTGTGTTTTCACACCTTTCATGCGCTGTTAGTAATATAAATAAATAAACAAGTGAATAATCACAATTCATGCAGAGAGGCGTTGGACTTGTAACTCAGGTGTGAGTAACATA
>VUQR01023304.1:25174-43956 GCA_015108515.1 Hemichromis elongatus | reverse complement strand
GACAGCGCAGTCTCATGACCCGATGCCAAGTATCTAAAAAAGAAAAAAAAAAAAAGGAAAAAAAAAAAAAAAAAAACCCAAAAAAAAAAAAAAAAAAAAAAAAACCCAAAAAAAAAAAAAAAAAAAAAAAATTAGCCAAAAAAAAAAAAAAAAAAAAAAAAAAAAAACCCAAACAAACAAACTGGGGTAAAGGTGGGTTGTAAAATGGCTTACAACAGGCCTAAGCAAAAGTATGTTTTACTGGCTTTGCTGGCTAAGCTTGAATTCTTAACCTGCACAAAATAGACTAAAGCCACTTTTAGCGTGTGTCTTTCTAAAAAGGGTTGCAACAGCAGGTAGCTCCATGTGTTTGATGAGGTAAAATTTGATCCATTAAATTGAGCCAGCTTCCTAAGCAAACATGTTTAACACTACACCAGTGGATGCACAAACTAGAGTAGATGGGCAAAAGCACTGCAAGAGCTGCTTGACCATGGAAGCCCAAGCAGTGAAGCTCTTGGTGAAGAGTTTTTGTGCTGATGTTAATACCAGAGGAGGTTTGAAGCTCAGCAGTTATTGAGTCAGCATCGGCCCTTTTTTATGCACTGTGTGCATCAGGACTCTGCAATCTGCTCTGTAACCATGCATGATATCAGTTGCTGTGGTCTCCAAACATTTCTACTTTTCAATAGCTCTAACAGTTGGTAATCAAATATGTTGGCTGGGGAAAACTTCACAAATGTTTTTTTTTTTTTTCCTGCGACAGTGGCATCCTATTACAGTACCATGCTCAAATTGATTGGACTCTTTAGAATGAGCATGCTTTCACAAATGTGTGTAAAGGTGAACTTCATGATTAGGTGCTTGATTGTATACACCTGCAGCAAGGTGGATGCTGGGGGGGGTTGGACAGGGGTTAGTCATTCATTTTTTCTGATGATATATCATTTTGATTTAAGTTTAGTCAACATTAGTACCCCATTTAATGTTACAGTAAACTATAGATGCACCTTGCTAGCTCCCCAGCTCTATGCTTACTGCAGCTGTCACAGTTGCTATGTCCATGTTCCATATAAGGCCCAGGTGTACTTTGGTCTTTTGTTAAATTGAAGGCGTTAATAAGCTGTAGATTTGGGAAGAAGTTATTGTAACTACTTACACACTATGTAACTAAGTATAAAAAATGTCTCTGCTTTACATAAGAACTTGTAAAATTGTGTCACCAAACTTCAACAATTTGATAAAGTTATATATCAGTCATGGGGGTAGAACAGGTGCTCTTTGTTTTTGCAAGTTCACATAAGCACAAAACTGCTCTGAACATGATAGCAAGGTAAACAATGTCATCGAGATTTGTTTACAGGAACTTCTATCTCAGGCCTGATGACTCAGGCGCTGTGAAGCGATGTCTTGACACAATAATCCCCAGCAACACAGCTTAAAACGGAAACTAACCCCAAAATGCCTCAAAATAACCAGTGGCATTTTGTGGTTAGCTAAATATGTAAAGTGACAGCAACATAAAACCAGTCGTGCAAAGTTACAGCTGTTTGAAGGTTGGAAGTTATGCACGTTTACCTGGCTGTGTTTGTTTCCAATGAATCTACTTCTCAAGAACACACAAACACAGTTCCTGTTGGGGTTGTCTTCCCTGAAAAAGAAGAATGAACAAAATGTAACACAACTCCAATGAGAAACACAAAGCAGCAGCCCCAGCGCCTCGTGAGGATGCTTTATTTTTTTTCAGCCGTGTCACAAACTGTGGAGCTCACGTTCACTCCCATGAGTCTCATGATCAAGATTCCTCAGCAGACACAAAGAAGCTGATTACACAAAGACTGGCTTGTCTTCCTCCTTAACACCCTGTTTGTATAAAAACAGACGGACTAAAAAGGTCAGGAGGTGTTCAGGATCTGTTCCAACAAGTAATACCAAACCGTTCCTCCTCCTCCTCCTCTACTCTCCTCATCAGCCAAAATAAAAATGCTTTTTGTAATTATATATATTGTTTTAAGTGACTTATTTTAGTATGAGCAAATGCTGCTCCCGAGCCATGAGGCACTAACAGTGATTTAAACCTTTTGCTTGCACCAGAAAAACATATGTATTGGACTTCTTTTAGAAATTAAATGGCTTCAGATGTTAGAAATGTACTTTCTGAGGCAGGATACAATATTTTTCAAAGACAGGATTTAAAACTAGCTTTTGTGCTTTACAGCTAATTCTAACAGAAAATATATATATATATTTTTTTTTTTTCTAAAATATATTTGTGTTTTTAAATGTACACTACTCCTTACTTTTAGCTTTAGTTTCACTGGAATCCCTGTGAGCTACAGCAATGCAACAGCCATTTTTCCCTGTATCTACTTAATTTTTCTTTTCGTCTTTTGTCAGAACAATCCAGAGGTGCACTGATTTACATAGTGTTAGTTTTTATGTTGGGTATATTTTGGGTCTTATGAAAACCTTTAGATTGGACTTTGTATATTTCATGGGAAAAATTTATATTTATTCTTATTCTGTCTTATTCCTCTCAAAATAGTTCAGTAGCTTATTTGTATTTTACACTTGGTTGTACAGCAGCTGAACTTTGGTCTCTTTTTGTTTCCCTTCCTGTTGAGCTGCATGTCAAGCTATAATGTAAAGTGCGAGAGTGATTCGTGACAAACCCACAGACAATCACCTTTTAACTCATCACTCTCAGCAGCACTGGTTTCAGGCGCTTTGGGGGAACCCAGTGTACTTTGTCTCTCTAACAGCAAGCAGCAAATAGACAAATTAGTAAGCCGCAGCTTATGAACGGAACACATAGTGAAGACATTTATGATAAAATGTGACACAGCCAGAGTTCTTCCAAAATGCAGAAATTTCTCCTACAAACTACCATTTGTACCTGTAGACACAACGGCCTTTTCAACAAGGTGCTGGAAACATTCCTCAGAGATTTTGGTCCATAAATGATAGCATCAGGCAGTTGCAGCAGATTTGTCAACTGCACATCAGTGAAGCGAATCCTGCATTTCACATCCCAAAGGGGCTTGATTTGATTGAGATCTCTTAACAGTGGAGGCCATCTGAGAATAGCGAACTCATTGTTCAAGAAACCAGCTTGAGAGTTTTGTTTTTAACTGAAAAGCGCTTAAAATTATTCAGATAACCCTGACCAATGGGATTGCGCGGTCTCCAGCACACTGAATGTTCATATAGGATCAGTGAGTCAGCTTGTTGCTTTCTGCCTTGGGGAACTAGATGTATGTGGGACATTGGCTGCCTCTGGGTCTGGTTGGAAAAACCTCTCACCCTCAAGACCTTTCCACAGTACTCTCCACTGCCAAATACACACACACACACACACACACGATTGCAGTGAATTCTATCTAAAGCATCCCAAAGCACGTGGGGGTGCTTGTGTGTGTGCATCTGTGTCAGCCTGACCACACAACGATGCAGAGAGTCGTGTGGCTGGCGTCATTCTGTGGTAAATTAGTAGTCATGTTATAAACAGATGATTTTACTCTTTGATTACGAGCGCACCAAATGATGGCTTAGCCTAAACACCAGAGACTCTGCCTAAAACGTTCCCTCTTTAATTGCACAGAAGACCTTTTGACAATAATTATTGTACTAAAGATAGTTGGAGAAAATTATTACTAAACTACACCACTAGATTGCCTAAGAATACAATGGAAAGACTTGTCATGAGGCTTGAGGAGGGTGTTACAACTGAGATTGATGGACAGACATTGAAACAAAAGCCATGTCAGTCAACTGGATTTAGTTTATTAACACAATACTGAATCATAACATGTTTGAGATATGATAGTTTCATAACAATATTATTACAGGAACCCTTTTTTTCTGTTTGATTGTCAAAAACACACACGATCAATTCTTAGTCTTAAAAATGCAATAATACAATACATATCATATATTATAGTATATACACTATATCTGTGAAATGGGGCATTTGCTTGCTGAGTTACAATTTTAAGCACAGTTTATAGACTGTTGGTTGTAGATGTATTAGTATTTTTACTTCTCTTTCTCCCTCCGGATGTAGCCGTTCCATCTGCATACAGCCAGGAAGTGAAGTGAAGAGAAGATAATGCTCCTATCTTCCATACCATGCAGCACTTAGGATAACAGACCGTCCACTTTTTTTTTTTTTTTTTCTAGCTCGTCCACCAGTACAATTAACCACTGCATACATCACAGGGAAAGGGTGGAGAGTGAACTACAACCTCCTCTCTATCATGGATGTGCACATGCACAATTTTCTCTCTGCGGCCAGATTAAACCATATCATTTCAGGAAAACCAGCAAAGCTGGGTGTTGTCTCTTCTAGTTTAAAAAAAAAACAAAAAAACATGCCACACAGCTGGTTAGAGAGGTGGCTGGAGAAATAGGTTCACAGAAACTATGACTATTTGTGTTAGTCAGAGAGAGAAGGGCAAGGCGTCTCCTAAATCTGTGTGTGTGTCTGTGTGTTCGGTTATCCACACCCACTCTTGCAGGTTTGGCAAAAGAAAAAATCCATCCAATTTTGATGACAAGTAAAAGAGTGAAAGCAAAAGCAGACATGAAAGAGGCTGCGACATTAGGCAGGCAGGACTCTCATGCTGACCTCTCACATTGACCTTTAACTTGTTCAGGAGATGATCCACAACACTGCACCAGAGGAATGTAAGCCATGTTGTTCCTGTGACAGGCAGATCCTTAAAGTAATCCCAGTGAATTTAGGCAGGATAACCTTAAAGATAACTATTTAAGGATAAAGTTGTCCTAAATGGTCTAGAAAGACAAAATTTTCATGCCAGCTAATGTAGTCTCCACAAAGGATGCAGTTGATTGTAAAAACACGTCTTTTTGTCAAAGCTTCATTCTCATTTGCTGACAGAATAGAGGAAAACAGGATTAGCAGACTGCACACTGAAGTTTCATTAAATAGTTTTTAAACCACAAGTTTCATTTTCAGTCAATTTCAAGCCATTTTTAAACATCAATAAGAGCCAGTTACAGGGTACCGTTGTCATAATTAATCTTGACTTATCTTTAGTTACTACTGGTTAGCAGCTAATTTTAATGATATGTAATTAAATTAACTATTTTATAAGCAGAAAATTATCTTTAAAAATAAGAAAACAAAAAATGTGCATTTAGATGCAAAGCCCACTTTATTAGTAACCAAATAGAAAAAGAAAGGACACATTGGCAGGATGGGATTAACTGTGTAACTGGGTTATGTTTGTGCCACTGCTTATCAGATTTTGCACAGTGTTCTTGTGCTCCAACTGTCCAGAGAGTAAGAAACTGATCTTAGCATGGACAGATGTTGTTTTCACACAAAATTGGAGTCAAATTTAGATAACCTTACGTGTACCTTTGGAGGCTAAGGCCCTAGTGAACGCCAGCCCACTGGCCTCTAGGGGAAAACCAGTATTCTCTGGCTGTCTTCATGCATGCTCAGTCATTGTGCAAATGTACTGTTTATAAGGATAGGGATACCTGCAGTCAGCTGAGACTGAAGAAGTCACTTGGACGAGTGATGAAACGTTTCTCCTATGGAAAAAGCTAGATGAACAGAATCAGCCTTTTGGGGTATTCTCTGACTGGTTGCAAGTGATTTCTGGCAGTCGCTGGCAAATCAATTGCTAAGCCCCACTCAAGCAGGCTTAGAGATTGGTCGGTCCCCAAGTAACTACCAATTACTAGCAAAAATGTGTTTCCCCCAACTGGTTGGCAGGTGGGTGCAGGAAGTTCTGGGAATTGTCACAAGGTGAAACTAGTTTCAAAGAGTTATACAGTTCTCCTCTAAGAAGCAGTTATTGTGGTCGCCCATAGATTGCTTGTAACACGATGAGGTCTCTGTAAACACTCTCCATCTACTTGCTAAGTGGCTACATCTAAACCGTTTCAAAGACTTTTCCTTTCATTGCTATGCAGACAATGCACAGCTGTATTTTTCTGATAACCTCAACAGTCTCTCCTACCTCAATGAACGCTTCAGTGTCATTAATATTTATTTATTCAAATTTCAATACTAAGGTTCTTGTGTTTGGTGCTGAGAGTTTACTAATGAGGTTATTTCACTCCCTGACTAAACTACTGGCTCCCTCCAATAAAATCAAATAATCTGCAAAGAACTTTGAAGTTTTTATTTACCAAAATAATTTCACTTTTCAAAGCTTATCTAGTCTTTTTCTTTCATTTAAGAAACATTACAGACAAAAACTTTTATTGACAGCTAATAACAGAAATACACACTTTCATGTTTCACTGTTTTCTCTTGCCTTGATTGTTGTAACTCACTTTTCATATGCGTCTCTCAGTCCTTCTTACTCTGTCTTTAAAATGGTCCAGAACTCAGCATAAGTAGCTAGCATGTGCACATCACTTCCATTCTTGTTTCCTTTACTGGCTTCCAGTGAAATTCAGATTCATTTAAAAATTGTATAAATGACATATAAAGCCCAACATGGACATGGAGCAGAGCTACTGAGACCTTATAAGTGCAGGTGGCTTCTCTAATCTTTTTATTTGGGTTTCCTAACTATTGCACAATCAGATTTCTGAGGTTGTAGCTCCTAAACTTTAAAATCAGCTTTCTTCAGCCAATGGAGTCAGCTGAATCTGTGGTTTGTTTTAAACGACTACTAGGTTAGCTTTTCCTTAACCTTTTGCCCATTATGTGTTGACTTTTATTCATCCAAAATGTATATATGTGAGTGTTTGTGCAGAAATGAATGAATAACTGTTTTTGATGGTACTGAATGCATAATATTTTCATAATTTTAAAGTTACTCACAAAAACAAGAAGTCAAAACACTAACAACTCCAATTAATGGCATTTAACAGTGAGATGCACTGTCTTGGTTGCCTCGAGGCCATCTCTCTGGCAGGATGATATGTTTATACTAGTCTCAGTGTCTCTCTTCCATTGCCCTGTCTGCCAAGCTCAACAGCTGATTAGCTCTCAGTACAACACAAACACAACACGACTTAGCTACTGAGGTCAGTGCGGCCAAATGGGAATGTAAACGATATTTTGGAGGAAAGCTATGAATAAGATGTTCAGGCACTGGATTTAACGAGAGGCCTTTCAAAAACAAAATCAAGCAATCTTAAGGTCAGAGTTATCTCCATACTTTTTTTAGAGCTGTGCTAGCCCTGGAAAATCAAGAGCAGTTAAATATATCTACATTAATTCTTGTGTTTGTCAAGTTACCTTTCTTTCTGAAGCACAGAATGCTGGTTTGCATCTAGTGGCCAACTTTGTGATTAATAATAAAGATTTCCTGGAAGTTTCACCAAGAACAGCAATTCAGTGTCACAACCATCACACTTAGATGAATGCATGCCATAATCCAGTAATCAGTGTTCCCTTCCACTTCAGCAACAGACAGACAAAAGATTACCTCAAAAAGCTTTAACTAGGCTGCTTGTGTGTCTGTGTGTGAGGATGCACTGTGGGAAAATCACCAATCTTTTACACTTAATGAAAAGATATGGCCCTCGGTGTTAAAATCACAGCCAAGTCCCAACAGAAGCACTCAAAAGCTGGCAGTCAAGGGCACTCTGAATTCATTTCCGCACTTCCTCAGCTCAGTCTTGATTGACACAAACATGTTTATGATAAGCCCTTGATTGCAATCCTGCCTTAAAGAAAAAAAAACATGCTCCAATATTTCTCAGGAGTAATTATAACATCACTGTGTAATCAGCTTCATTTCAAGTTACATCTTTTAAGAGTAACCTAATTTTCTTTTTTTTCCACACACACTAATTGTCTGTGCTGCTTCAGACAGACACTTAGATTAATCAAGCCTGACTTGAGCGGTCGTCGTGCTGAGGGGGAAAGCTCCTCTTGACTCTGTTCGTGTTTGAGGATAATTGGTACTGATTACCACCTCTTACTGTGTGTGCTCACTGCTCACCGAAGAGGAATGGCTTGAACACAAATATGTGCATATTACACAAAGCGTGTTTGCGAGCCAAGAGGCGTGCATGCAGATACGCCGAGTTTCACCCATTATCTCCCACAGTACATACCTGCAAGCAGAGGAAGTTTGTTTATTTGAGCCATTTTTGCCTCTTAAAGACATTCCAGAGGGGTTTTCCCACGCTGTGGGTAGTACTGGTAGCTGTTAAGGCTCGAGGTTGATGGGCTTACGGCCCTAGACCTTTTGGACTGTGTGTTGTGGAACTGCTCTTTTCTATCTGCTGCGAGACATAACGCACATTCCTCTGAGATATGTCCAGACATGTTATTAAAAACCATGCCGGGACGGACACACATACTCATGCACTCTCTCGCAGACTGGGTCATTTAGAGAGGAAGTGGGTTTTGTGTGAGTGCATGTGAGAAAGGGTATTTGGATGAGAGGATTTAATGTTGCACTGTTACCACTGTATTTTATTGTTGTGTCTAAATTCAATACACTGCCGCTCGATACAAAGGCTAACAGAGTAGCGCCAGATTTACAAAGAGGGCAGCAACATGCGTTAAAAAAAGGGAGCTGGATAATCTGGCTATCATTAGAGACGCCATTAAAACAGAAATCACAAGCGTGAAGCGCTGCCCTGAACTGTGTGGCTGTAAAATAGATGTTATCAATGTGGCTCCTGTTGCCAGACGAGTAGTGACGGAAGACAACGGTTTGCTCTGTGTGTTGATGCGTAACACACACACATGCACAGACACCGTTCGGCCCTCTGCAGCATCTCCAATGCTCCCACTGTCAGCGTATATATCAGAAGTGTTTTTTCTAAAGGGGGGGGGGGGGTGAAACCAGACACCCCAGACATTGGAGTGCCAGAGAAGCAGAGCAGGAGAAGAAGGACCCATCCCCTCCCTTTCTTTCTCAGCACCAGCTGCCAGAGAGGGGCAACTCTGTGCCCTGGGAAACTGATTTATACCCTGCAGGTGTCTGGCATATTCACGTGCATGCATGCCTGCAAGTCCATGCACGTGTAATGTCAGCACAAACTTCTTCAGTGTATTTAGCATTGAGTTTAGGATGTGGAGTGAAAAACACTGAGATGAATGCCTCACACTTTGAGCCCAGCCAATTAATTCTGCACTGTAAAAGAGCCTCTTTCTGTGCTGTAGTGGCATTTAGATTTAGTATGGGCCCGGTGACTCTTTACAGAGCACGTGATAAATTTTGTTAGAAGCCACACAGCAGTAGACATCTATGGCCGTATAGAGCTTTATTATATTTTCTCATAAAAAGATATAAATATACAGTCCAGAGCCACAGAGTTTATGCTTATAGTAACAGTAACAATTGACTGAAGTCTATAAATGACAACTGCAGATACTTATTTTTAGAGGGCAGGAGCATCTGGCTGTCCAAGCACAGTACCGGCATATTTTCAAGGTAAAACCTAAAATAGGTTTTTTAACACAATATGTTAAGAAGTGCAGCCACAAAACCTTTCACCAATTATAATATATTTGTTTCAGTGTTGGTCAGACTTTCCTGTGTTTTCAAGACTCCTCTGTAGGGATGAGACAACCAAGAAAAGAGAGCTTTGAGAGGTCTGGGATGTCAGCCACGTACAACCCATTTTGATCTTAATTGGATTGGACTGGTGAAACTGTGCTTACTGTTAATTAAAGCACATTTAATTTAACTACACATTTAATCCCAGAGATGTCTAAATATAAGAAAAAATTGCTATTTTAACAATACAGTTTTTTATACATGCTGCTGTAGTAAATAAAAGAATCTGTTACTTAATTACTTTTGTATAGTATGAATTGTCACAGGGGAGGTCTATATCAGCAAAGTCCAAAATTTATCCCCTCCTTCATATTTTTCAAAGTCATCCAGTGGGCTGAATTTGGAGTCCTGGGCCATATATATAAGATGCCTGAGCTGTAGGTGGATGAAGAGTACATCTATGAATGCAAATAAATTGATACAGTTTTGGGATATCTTTTATCATGTTAGGCTCTGCTCTCAGAATAAATGCATGTCTAGACTATCACAACCCAATAATATACCCAACTATCAAGTGTTTAATGAAAAAATCAGCCACTCGTTGCCTTGAAATACTCGATTTGGAAAAGCATGACTTCCTGTGCATTAGTTGCTCATTTTAGTTCCAAAAATGTTGCAATCATCAGTAAAACCTTCACACATCAGTGAGTCACACCATTGCTCTGGGTGACGTGTCCCTTTTATATTTTTATGACCCACTTTCCAACATTCAGTAATAGACTAATGTGTTCACAGACAGAAAATATTGGCGTGTGAGCCTGCCGTCGGCTTTGGCCTGTTATTGATGTGAAAACGCCAGGAAGTGTTTTAAAGTGCCACAAAAGCATTTCAGTCAGACAGCTCACATTTGAAATAATCGATTTGTTTCAGCAACACCACACAGTTTGAGTTTAGTGTCTGTTAGCTCTGTACTGAAATTTGCAGTGATGAGTAAAGATTCCCCTGGAGCCTACAGGTGGCTGTTGGAGGGGGTTGCAGGGACGTCTGGGAAGTTAACGTGCATAAGTAGTTTACAGTGCATACATTCCTTTTTTATTGTCTAAAACCACAGCAATAAGATGCAGCCAGAAAAACCTAAAACAGAGAGCTGTTTGCCAGCATGTCTGTGAGGTTCACGGGATGCACATATTGCATGCTGTGGGTCTGCTGATATGCATGTGTGAATAGATGCAAACAAACTTTTCTCTGGAAGGCAGATTATGATCAAATTCAGATAACACAGTGATCGACGTAGTATTTCTTGCACTTCTTTAAATATAAAAGAAAGATTTTATTGATTTCATTATTTTGTTTTGTTTTTTTCTTTCTGTAGTTCCCTTCTTGTCTCTATCAATCTCTGTTCTTGTAACCACCCCCCAACTCACTCCACACCACCACTGAGCCCTACTCTTGTTTCATGTTCCCAGACTGATAGGCTCGATAAAGGGTATACTATTAGAAGAGATAGCAGGAAAAAGGATGCGATGATAAGAAAGAACGGCGGTGGAGTGGGTAGCAGGGTATTGAGGGTGGTCAGGTCACTTGCAGTGTGCTGAATCAGCTCTTACCAGAAAGATCTATTCCAGAGTTTCCCCAGGGAGCAGTTATGTTCTCATGGCTGCACTCTTTATATAACGGCAATATTCACAGGACTGTACAGCACTTAGTGACAGGGATCACATTACTAGGATGGTACACAGGCTACACATAACCGCACATATGTCCAACGATGAACCTAAAATTTAAAAATAAAGCTAATCTGATTAGAAATATAAATGTAGGGGTGCAGGTGTTGGTTTTAGCTGTGTCACCATGTGGCGTTTTTTCTATCTGCCCAAAAAGGATATACATGAAGTCAAGTAGACTTAAATAAAAGTCTTTCTACATCTGTCAAAACAATACTGTTTATCTTCAATTCTCTCTTCCTCGCACTACTTCCCATATTCAGCCAACTCAGTGCATCTAAACAATAGAGAGAAGCATAGAGTAGGTCAAGGCTGTCAACTGTGTCACTTAAAAAGCAGCTGAGCTGACCAGACTGTCCAGAAACTTAGACGAACGCTTCTAATTGGCCGTCAGGAAGGAAGTGAATGAATACCAGGATGCAAGGTTCATTGAAAAGACCCAATATGGCCTTGCTTGCTAGCTGTGCGAACCATGAAAAATTTCCTGAGTTTGCCCAAGTCTGGGTGCTGTTGCTTAGCAACATTGATTAAGTGTAATCCCGGAGGGACTTTTATCTGTTTTATCTGTTTTATCTGTTTGTGACAGCAAAGAGTGTTCTGCCCTTCAGAGAGGTCACCCAAGATAATCCGAGTGTATCTGAGCATCACCAAACCAATTAACTATTCGGCCCTAGCAATTCTAATCTGAGTCAGTGAGTCAGTTTATTGGAGAAAATCTTTCAAACTGGAGTGCTGGAAAGAGTCCAGAGGTGCTCAAGGTAACCTGGTCTTCATCCTCAAAGAAACCAAAGGCAATGAAATTGCAAGTTCAATGCCCACCGTGGTACTGCTGCTGTTTTCCCTAATATGACTCTGGTATAATCTTTGTTAACTATTTCTCCATTCACAGAGGTATTTTACAGATTTGCAGTCCCCAAAAAATGTCAACAGACCAATCCACTGTTAAAGTTGGTGCACGGAGCATAATCGGTGCAGAAAAAAACCCACAGATTGCTTCTGCCCCTGTTGGCGATGTTTTCATTATCCATTTATCAAAAACACAATTATTTAGACTGTCTGTTTCTCCACAGCACATTTCACACAATCAGCACCCTACCTAATTTTTTATTGCTCACTCTGCCTTTATCTGCATACTGTCCTCTCGATCTCCTATTCTGTCTGCTCTTTCTCTGCATCTCCTTGAACGTGCCTCTGTGTCTCTCTCTGCTTGAATGGAAACAACAGGTAAACCTCTCTCCTTCAAATTTTGCTGGCTTTGCAACGTGAAAGACAGGAAGGGGGGGGGGGGGACTGTATCGAATAAATAATTTAGTCTAGATGTAAAATGTGTTCATTTTGTATTTTGGAATCAATTTCTTTAGGGTGTCTGATGCAAAAGTGAAGCAAATAAGACATGTAGGGAATAAAAAACAATCGACAAACAAACAAAAAAAATCCTTTTTACTTGGTGAGATTGGTAACATGATTATGTTATTCCAGTCTGTACTCTGCACTCTGTAATGCCAGGTTAGCTCTATGCCATCTAAAAGATGTTTTCTTATCTAGCGGCACAACGACATGCGGCGGTCGCACTTCCTGTTTCTTTGTTGACAACACAGACAGCACACACAAATGTACGTAAACACTTTGTGCCACAGGACAGAAAGAGGCAGCTAACAAAACCACAGAGGTTATTAATCAAACCAGTGATATGAGGAGACAGATGGCAGGATGCGTGTGTGTCTAAGACAGCTGTGGCTGTCATACTGGTTTGACGTAAACCTTTACCAGGTGTTGCCTCCTGGGCTGTGCTGAGGACAGCTCAGTGGGCGCTGCATTTTTCTGCGCATGTTTCTGTAGATGCGCGCTTGTCTCAGGGAAAACCATTGCTCTCATGAGTGTGTGTATGGGGGTTTTTTTCCACTCAGGTTTCAGTGGTGGTTTTCTGCACAAGTATACATGTCAAGTCATGCCTTCATCCAGGAGAGAGTTAGCAGTAAATCTCATGCTGTGCCTTAAAGTCGCTGGTATGAAGAGAGACAAAAGTGATTTTCCTCACGTGTGCATTCTTCTCATGTCAAAGCCCAGCCAACACCTAGATTAAATAAAGTAAAAAATATCTTTTAGTTATTTTATAGTGGTTCACAAAATTACAATGAGAAGAGCGATAGATAAGCTCACTGCTATATATCCAACATTCAAAGAATACCACACCAAAACCAAGTGCTGAAAGCCGCCTCATTACACTATCAAATGCAAGCCACGTTATTACTTTTACCATTTAGCATGCAAATTTACCACAGTTTGAAATTATTCATACATATTGAAACCAATCAAATAGCTACCATGAATGTTGATGGGTGCAGTGTGGAACATTGGGAAGAAGTGCAACCATGAGCATGCTTGTAATGCTTCTTAATTTGCTTGGTCTTCTACTTCTTCTTCTTTTTCTTACGTATGCAACATAACTTCAAGAGCGTATCTCCACTTAACCAAAATAAATAAAAAGTGAACATTTTCATACATTGGAGTAGATTCGGTGCTAATTATAGATTCTAATGTGGTTTATTGGCTTTATATATATATATATATATATATATATATACATATATATATGCATATATATGCATATATATATATGCATCTATAAAGTCAATAAAGCAAAAAAATTAACCAAAGTAAGATATACTGTAGATGAGATCTGAGATCTGTTAGGCAAACACGCTGTAATGCAAAAATGCATTTTTTTTTTAAATTTTACTTTAGCTGATCTGACTTCAATTCCACCATGAGGCCAGGGTCCTTCTGTCTGGTACTCTGGCATCCTCCCACAGTCCAAAGGGGTTAGGTTAACTGATGATTCCAAATTGCTCATAGGTGTGAATGTGTTAGCCCTGCAACAGACTGTTTAGGGTGTACTCTGCCTCTCGCGGCAAGAGAGCTGTGATAGGCTCCAGCTCCCATGTGGCCCTGAATCGGATAAGCAGAAGAGGATGGATAGATGGACTTTTGCTGACTTTGCAGCTGCACCATTTTTTTCATCTGACCTCTTAATCATTGTCTGTGACAATGAACATACCCGGTACTGAAGTGTCTTTTGTTGATTTCAGGGTGTTTTCCGTATGTGATTAATGTACTTGGGAATATTTTTCATGGTAATTTTCTGTAAATGTGATTACTCATATACAGTGTAAGTCATGAGTAACACTAAAAAAAAGTCAGTATTGATGTCAGCTCATACACAAAAGACTTTTATAGCTTTATGCCTTGCCGGTGAGTCTGCTGTATCAGTCATTTGCCTTGTTATCACTTCCGCATTCTGGTAAAGCATTGATCACTGGCAAACTCTTGAACAGATCGTGATGTGGCTCGACCTGAGAGAGAAGTAGCTGTCACCTGCCGGAGTCACGTGGACAGGAAGTGGGTCACTGACTGATTTTGTTTCACTTCCCACTGCCAGCTCAAAAGCAGGAAGTCAGAATGATAAGCAAGAGTGACCAAAGACAAGGACCAACTGTAAAATACAATACCACAAAATTAGTGCATGGTCACATGCCTATACACATCAGTTGACCGACCTGGGAGTGAGTCAATGATTGAGAAATATGATTCATGACCAAAGAAGTGCTTGCGTTGTTTCCTTTTGTGTGCGCCAATCTAAATGAGCTTATTGTTTCACTATCTGCAGAAAAGACTTGGCAGTTTCCCCTCATTCTGACCGAAATTCATCACATTCCCCACAAAAAGTTTTCTCATCAAAAAAAAAAAAAAGGCTTGATGGAAACAAAGGACTCGCAAATGGAATCAGCAAGTGCAACGTCGCAGTTTGGAAATAATAATGCACACAGGCACGCATTCAGATAATTCAAAGATTAATCGGCACCAGGAAAAGTGCTACACTGTGTGTCTGTGTGAATTAGAGAAAGAATTAATCACATGCAGCAGGCTGGCTGTTGTCCAAGCAATGAGAAACTCTGCGTGTTTCCGCTCTGTGAGTTCATCAGTGAAGGGACCTGCAGACTCTCAGTTAAGGATGTCCTGCTGGTAGTGATGCTTCCTTAAGGAAAAGAGATGGAAAGATTGTCACACAGTGGTATTTTTGTCATCCGGAGATCAGGAAGTGTGTGTGGGTGTGTGTGGGTGAGTGGGTGTGAGAGATGGTCTAGATGCCACTCTGAATGAGGTTAAAAGTAACTGATGATTAGCATAACCCTTTTTTAGGCACAGTGATTATACACTTACTATACTGGCAAACAGAACTTGAGGTGAAGGATTATTATGCTCAAGTTTGCATGTAGAGGACTGTGTTAGGAGTTAGACACACAAATATAAACAGTTAGGGGTATGATAGTACTAGTAGTAGTAGGTTTTTAAATGTAAGAAATACATTAAACTATCTATTTTTATATCCACCCTCAATGCCATAAGAGCATATGATTATATATCCTGTTGTTAGTTTTTGTGCTGTTTAACACAAAAAAAGTCAGTTTAAATAACTAGGACATCCACTGTGTAACGTCACCAGTTCTGTATTCATTTGGAGCATTAAGATGGGGGAATCTCAGCCAATATTATTTCTTCACTTTTCCTAATCATGATTATGCATAGAGCTAACCTCAGCTGCTTTTCTATTTGCATGTGGTTTACACAGAGTATGTTTACTCTTTCCCTGCGACACCGTTCAACACATTAGGCCTCAATCACACAGGCCTAGAGATGGTCAGTGACCTGCTGGTAACATCCACTCACTAGGGAGAAATGCTTTGGTGAATAGTTGCTGGAGGTTCCTGGGTCTCACCAGATGGTTCTCCTAAAAACCTTGCTGAGAGTTGTTAGGTTGCTAGCAGATGCTAGCCAGAGTACCCATGGGGACACAAGGAGAACATGGAAACCCATAAAGGCCTCAGACTGGATACGAATCCAGGACCGTCTTACTGTGAGGCAGCAGTGCCAGCCACCACACCACTGTGCCATCCATTACCCCACGTTTTTGTATAACTAATTTGTGTGTGAAGAAATTTGTGTGCAAAAAGTTGAATATCATCTTGGTAGCTAATTCCCGACCAGCATACTGCATGGTTTACATGTCTAATCTCTAATCCAGTGCACATCCTTTACCCCCATTCAAACACACAGACACACACAGACACATTTCCCTCAATACCACAAACAGAGCATAGCCAATTAAGTAAGATGACCAGCAAAGCTTGGGGTTACTGGAAGCACACAAAAGGCTTTTGTATAGCTGCCTCAAAGCGACACACACTGGTTGAATGTATGGGAAAAGATTAACCATGCATGCTTTACGATGTGGTCAGCAAGCATCATCAACAAATGTGATTCAAACGCACTGCTCTTTTCTATATCTTCACAATACATCACATTAAAATCTCGCTGATAAACTATTTGGAGAAATGCAGCTTGTAAGAAGATGTGCATCATACATCCAGAACCTGAAGGTTTTCATGTGTATTGACCAATGCTGTAGACAAATCTGACATTTTTTATAATTTAAAAGAAAGCGACAAAGATAGACATTGAAAACTGTGGCCAGAAATGCAGGAAAATACACTGTAGTGGGGGGGGAGAGCAGACTGTGAAAGAGAAAAATAGAGAGAGAAAGAGTGCAGGAGATTGAGTGGCGTGGGGGGAAACTGGTGGGACAAAGACTGACCCTTCAGCAAAAAAGAAAAGAAAAAAAATCATTGTTCAAGCAGAAAAAGAATCATTACGAAATGAGACAAAGAAAAGGAAAACAGTAAGAAAAGAGAGCCGGGACAGAGAAGTGGGCACGTCTTGGCTCATTTAGACAGACAATAGTTGAATGATACAGTGTCTACACTGATAATAATTTGCCATATTTTACGCTGTTGTTAAGGAAACACAGAGAAGACAAGTGTGAAGTCCGTAGCTTTATAAATTCATATCTTGTGGGAGTTCTTGTATGTAAAGTATAGCACAGGAATTATCTTCTGCGTATAGCAGCAGTCAAAATAGTAGCAAATGTACAGAACATTTCACATTTCATTCAGTATTCCTCCTTTTCCTTTATTCTTTCCCATTTTTTATGTTTAATATTTGATTTATGTTGGCCCTGAGATTTCAGCGTGCCTCGGCAGAAACAAAGCACCACCGAATAAAGAGCACACCTTCACCAATCTGACAACGCAGATGGCACTTAGACAAAATGCTGCAAACACATAGTCAAGTTGAAAACAGATGCAGAGTGTGGAGCCCTAAGAGGCACTCGGTGAACACCTGCCACCTCACAAAATCCATACATAGAAGACAGCATGCATGCAAACGGAGAGACTGACAAGCATACAGATGAAGACACTTGTTTTGATTCTATTACACCCACTGCTCCAAACGATCCATACAAGGCCTTATAGAACTGAATAATTCATGTTCACACACACACACACACACACTAGTACAAACTAGTACATTCACTGGTGTTGCCCTCCAAAAGCATTCAGGGTCAAACCTGTGAGATTTAAAAGTCTGAACTGCATGACTATATGAGAGCTGTAAGATGGTTCAGTGGGTTGTTTCTCTTTCAAGCAATAAAGATGTAAATTTTTCTGGCTATTAGCAAAGCTAATACAACCGTCTGTCAAAAAGGGAAACAAAAATCTTAGCATAGCATAGCAGGCCAGAATTTCTGCTCACCCTTTCTGACTTTTGCGCTATGCTAAGCTGACCATATTTTGCCTCTTGTGGGCATCTTCTCTCTCGTGTGACTCTGCAAAGTGAATAAAAACATCTGGCAAATGCTAAAGCGTGCGAGTGTGTTCAAGCGATCACATGATCAGGTCGTGTGGATCGCATGTAAAGCTCAAAAACCGGAGATGTCCTGATTCTTGTTTTTCATGCGAGATGGATGGGGGGGACGCTGATCCATCTGTTTCCTCCCTGTTCAGAGCAGGATCAAGGAACAAAGGTTACAACCCTTAAGGACTGCTGGATTGATGTGTCTCTCCTCTTTGATGGTGACAGCATCAACAAGGAATGTGTGTCTCATCGTTACCACTGAAGGAAATGGTCCACGACAAAGTAGTCATTACACTTTCCATTTACACACAGAAAGGGAGAGTGTGATGCCCCACCATGTGACAGCTTGCTACACAGAGCTGTCTGCAAAGTTGTCTTTAGAGAAGGGTAGATGGTTAAACAGAAGTAAACATATGCAGATGAAGGGTGAAACAAATATTTATTGCCATTTATTTAAGGGCTAGATTAAACCAGATCAACAGACCACAGAGTGTGGAGACACAAAATCATTTGCAGTCTGAGGATCTACACAAACCTGCAGTCATGGCAGCTAGCTATGTAGTGTAGTTTTATGGTATGTATTTTTCAATGTGTTTTTGCACATTGAATAACTCCACTTGCCAGAATTCAATACCTGATGAGCTAGTAAACAGTGACGACGATGTTTGACAGGTGCTCTCTGTCTAATATAGCCTCCAGCAACTGAGCAAACACTGATCTGCGGGTGATTAGATGAATACCAGATTTCAGTATTTAAAATAAGCTATGCAATCGCTGAAACTGTCTTTATGTATCACAATAATAGCTTGCTTTGCATCATGCTGAATAGCCCTTAATTGCACAAAGGAGCCTGGTCTTTATACCAGTGAGGACCGGG
>VUQR01023304.1:11577-25154 GCA_015108515.1 Hemichromis elongatus | reverse complement strand
CCGGGTGATTAGAATGTAAGTTAATACTACCAGAAAGGACTGCACAACAGGTTCTGTGCACATATCCCATTAAGCATTTCATCCTGAAAAGCTGTCCATAAAAGAAAAAGATGGCAGGCAGCACAAGGTCACTGCTAAATCAACAGCTCTGAACCCCGTCTTGTCCCATTACAACTTTACATCTTCAGCATCTTTTTCCCAGTATGTGAGGTTCCTCACATACTGGGTAATTCCCTCCTTGAAGGAAAAACAACAATAGAAACAGTTTAATAAAAGAGGCAGGGTGTGATATGTATGACATGACTTCTATGAACTACTTAGTTAAGATTAAAAACTGCATCACGTGAGGTTGTGGGTTACAAAGCTTTCCCATCTTCAAAGCTTCTCTCCCATTTTCTTCCATTTCCTCGGTTGCCATAATAATGTATCCCACAACAGTGACAACAAAAAATACCACATTTTTTTAAAGGATACATTGTGACACCTAAGTGTCAGAACCAAGCATGTGAAAAATCAAAACTGAAAACACGTTGAGGCAGGCGATTGTGAGGCCAATGATGCATTTTGTGAGCCAGCCCATATAGCTTGTGTGAGTGGCAGGCTTCCTCTGAAACCCTGCGAAAGTCCAAATTTATTTATTTATTTATTTATTTATTACATTTTTATGTTTCCTAAAACTTCTAAACCATATTTAACGTGCCTTTTAATTTCTTATCTTAAGATGTCAAACTGTGTTCACTGTAAACACCAGAACGTTTGGCAATGTGAGTTTCTACTCTAACTGATCACTTTAAATTATTTTAATACAAAGTCCCAGCTACCCAATCACTCACATGTATGTAGATTGTCTTTTTTAATATACCTAAGTACCTTGTTTCTAACTTTAACTTTGATCAGGGGAAACCTCCATATTCAGTATATTGTCCAAGGATAATTCAGCATGCAAACTAAAGTAGAAGGGCCTTAAACTGCTGGCTCTCTAATTGGAAGTCGACCTGCTCTACCTCCTGAGCTACAGCCACCCTGTTTCTTAATTTAATTTGGTGTAGCAACCATGGAAATAGATAAAGATATAATTTTCTAATTAAAAACTGCATTAAGCTGACAAGAAACCAGCAACTAATCACAATCCACGTGCCAAAGACAGAAAAGCCGCCAACATCACTAAGCCTCGATTATACTCTGTTATGGACACGGACAGCTGGAGACACCATGGCCGAGTAGTAATTCCTGTTATACTTTTTGATGTGCACTACTTGGACGGGTCACAAAAAGAAACGCTCACAAAAACTGGGCGGGAGTTTTCCCCCACATAAGCCCCGAGGTTTGCTGGAAGAGGATCCAGAGCAAAGTACGCCAGTGTGTTTGTATCTGCTGTTCACATATCAGAAAATAATCAGTAAACTACATTTTTGGAAGCAGTTTTGAGTGATGTTGCAGAAAATAAAGCTCAGATAGCAATATTGCACTCGACTGCACGATTGCTTGGGTGCTTTTCTGAGCTGCCAGGATTCTTTGTCTGTTTCTGTAGATTGCTTTTCCCAAGCTGCATCACAAATATTAACAAGCAGCTTTAAGTGATGTTTTTACCAAACTCAAGTCACTTTACTCCTCCATCTGAGTAAATAAAATGTAACTGTTTAATGTGAGGTGTACTGTGCATATGTCGAGCCTTTCACTGCGAGGGTTTCTGAACTTGTCGTTAATCAGATTTATTACTTTGTAATGCATTAAAATGTTTATGATACAAAGTCCACACTGCTCTGAGACTGAATATTTAAGCAATTAAAACACTCTTGGCTTCGTGTGCATTAGAGGAAACATTTGGCTGCACTGCAAGGTTCTTTTCAAACAGCCCATTAAGTTGCTGCTCTAAAGTGTGAGGATGAGATTGTCAAGTATAAAAGAGGACTGCAGACCAAACAGGACATCCCCAGAAGGACTGAATGAAATAATAATAAACACTGACACAGATGCAGCACAACTCTTGCTAGCACTTTTTACACCATGTACTCATGCAAGAATGCAGGCTGACTGCTCAGTGCTGGCGTCAAGATCACACTTTTAGGCAGAACCTCGCACTTAAGTGCCTAAATTTAAAGCATTTAATTAATATAATTAATTATAAATAAACAAAGGTCAAGGGTGACATCTGTTTAGACATTTACAGGGTCATGCACATTCAGCTGCTAAATAAAGTAACCTTGTTTAGAGATAAATAGTGAAAACATCAGTGTATTTCCTTATCCATGATATGTAAAATCAACTAAGAAAGGTTGTTTTTCCCCTCTGCTCCTAGTGGCAGAGTCAGTCTCTGAGTCTTCATATCATCTATTACTGCTGGAGGCCAGCATAATTGCACAGAGCCCATTTTCTGATTCAGCTTTTCCCCGGCGTTAGAACAGCAATCAGAACTGTCCCACGGCGATTCAGTTCATTGCTGCGCTCACTACGTCTTATTTCAGATGATGTGAAGTGAAACACGGAACGATGGGCGGTTATGCTTCAAGACCGCGTCAGGGACAAGTTTTTCTCCATCTTGCCTAATGTTATCTGCCGCCCATGGGGGTCGTTTTCCTCTTCCTCATCTGCTGCTAAGGTTTGCACAATAGGAAGATATTGTCTCTTGTCTCATCACTCGGGATTGTCTGTTATTTGAAACAATAAAGATCCCACTAGACACCCTCCACCTATGATTTGCATTAATAAAAAACGATTGGAAATGTATTCCATCGTATTTACATCTTGTATCTTATATCATTTTTTCTTTACTTTTTTTTAATAATAATAATTATGTCTAAAACATTAGCACACATGTAGACGAGCCTGTTTACCCATTTATTAATCTTAACTTCAAAGCCAAAGCAGATTGATTGGAAGGTTTTTCGTAAAGGCCTATTTCAATGGCTCTGTGGGCTAGCTGATGAACCGCTGTAGCATTTCAATGAACTTCTAACACACCACAGTTGCATCGTTTTATTAAAAATACCTCCTGAACGGGGGAAATGGTCTTTGAGCTTGTAAGAGGGAGAATAAATGCATTCAAATACGTAAATGTAATTTTACACTCTGTTTTTAATTTTCCAGCGTTTGAAGATGAAAATGCTAATCATCTAGTGATAAATGTGCATAATTCCAAACCAGTAACCACCAGTGGTGGGTTCGTTGTGCAGAATATCAACCCAATTATGAGCCAGTCCTGTGTAATATAAAAGAAAGCCAACAGTGCATCTGGGATGCCTCTCAAAATCCCCACAGAAAGATTACTGTGTTTTCTTCAACACGACACTGCCAAACCCAAAGTTGCCATTTGACCATATATTAAATTCCTGAATCATCCCACAAATGAGTGTGAGGAAATGGGCTGAAGACTGAAAACAGAAAGAGATGGCTTGACTGCAGCCACTGGTTAGATTCAAGGCCCAAATCCTCAACTGAGCCCCCTCTGAAAAGAGTAATAGAGCAGGAAAAACCTGCACCTGTGGCTGTTACATCAACAAGACAAGTAATCAGTGATCGCTGTTGTGATGGGGCTTACCAGACACACAAAAACCAGACAGGAATTTCTGGTCTCTCTAAGACAGGTGCTTAGCAAGACAGCAAAGCTCTTCTTTCTTCTCCTTTTTGTGGCCTACTTAACTGAGGTCAAGAGCCTGAATGTGAGAGAAAATGCAAGACAGAGAGTGAAATGAAGATTTTATCCAGACCACCCACCACCCTCAGGATCGATGGCTTGTTTTTCGTTCTTTTGAGTAACTAAAAGTGGGACAGGGTGCCAAATTCCCCTCCACAGTTTTTCAGCTGTTTGTTCTGTAAACCCTTCAGAGCTCTGTTTAGGATAAATAAGCAATGTTTTCTATTTACTAGATTAACGCAGATAAAACCTGTGCTTTGTCAGTTTCCTGGGAACCTATTTTGGAATTCCCAGACAGACGGGAAATCCATATAATTAATAAAGCTATTAAACCAGATTACAGATTTGTTTTGTTACTCTATGACCTCTCTCTCCTTATTTATAAGGCCTTATAAAATCTCTGTTTTGTCACTATTATTTTTTATGACCGGACGTCTCCCATTCTCAGTGATAGTAACTCTGGACGATCGTCAGTTCTGCTGAGTACGGCACTCTGAAGTGAGCTCTGCTTTTAATATTCTCGCTTTTGTTGTGGCTTTTCCCTGCTCTTAATCTGGAAGTTGTTTGATATGTGATGCCAAAGCGCTCTGGGGTTTCTTGTGGTGAGTATTGATGGAGAATGGTATGTTCTTTATGAATCAGGGATCGCCAAAATTGTGTGGGAGTTGGGACAACATTTCCTGTGTGGGTTGATGGGAAGTCCGTGGTCATCATTTATTCTGTGAGCTGTTTTTTTGTTTTTTTTCATCTTTCTTTATCTCAGCAGAAGGCATTGGTGCAGTGATGGATCGGACATGACAGCTGCCCAAACTGTAGACCACTTTGTGCATTTTTCATGTGTCTGTTGCATTACTTGTGGGCGGGCACTACTTTATGACTCCCCTACAGAAGAAAATTTGTGTGACTTTAAAGACCTCATTAAGCTTGGTTGGGTGGTTACTGTAACTCATTAATTCCTACTTTTGCATGGGCCAGTGCATGTGTATGGACCCAGAAAACTAGTGTGAAAGCCTTGAACCCCATTCAGGGAGTAAGTAAAGTTTACAGTGTCAATTATTACTGTATGACAGGCAAGTCAGTACCCAAATGCAGGACTCAGATGCAAAGGGATTAACTGAAAGAGGCAGTTTTATTTCTGTAATTATTTAAAGATAAGAGAACTGACAGGATAACAAGAAGATGGGCAACAGGAGGAACAAATCAGGCATTACGAGACAGGGGAAGCAAAACTTAACACAATATGTGAGACACGAAACACAACACAGAGACACGGAGAGAGGGAAAACACAAACAAGACCAAGAATGCCAGGATAGGAAAGATTAAATGAACAGGTAACTAAAAGCTAGAAATACAAATGAATAAAATAGGAAGCACAAAGAAAAGCTAGATACATGTGACTAGAAAGAAACTACATAATAAATAACTCGAGAACCCAAATCCCAAGGCCAAACAACAACTTCAAAAGTCCACAAAATAGTTAATGAACAGGAATTGTGGCATTCCTTGTACACATGAGAATATTATCCCACCTAGCTTTCAGCAAGAATATGAAAGCACTTCTACCAAACATACTTACACCATTTTAATCCTCATTATAAGGGGAGAAAATAGATGCTGTTTTGGTAGCTGCAGTCATTACCTCCAATCTGCTCTCGCTCTTTTCCTCCATCAGCACACATAATTATTAATCATCACATTTTAATTTAGCATCGTAAACACTGACCTCCACTCAGTGTCTGATAATAGGGGAGCAGGTGCTCTCATCGTCCTAATGCAGTAATGCGATCTCTTGGTGAGACAGGTTGTAAGTGAACAGTTTCCCCCTGTCATCTCTTCAAATCCCACAGGGCAAAAGTTGCGCTCAACTGAATTATTAAAATGGACATGAGTCTGAATGATTTATCATCAGGGGATTTGTTTTTGTACATTTCCCCTCAGATCACCTGTCTTACGCTTAGTTTTCCTAAGAATTAGTTGCAGAGTTTATCTTTAAAATGTTTTACATTTCTAAAGTGCTACGTGAAACCACAGTGTAAAAGACCTGCTCTGTTTCTCTAGGCTGACGTAGAAGATGGCATACGTGACAGGGAAGTGTCTCGTCAGTCAGTCCCCAAGTGTGCAAAGTCATCCGTGTGGTCAACCATCAACCATATAGCCCTGAGTGCCAGATGTGCCCTATACATTATAGATGACAACAGTGTCAGAAAACATGATTGTCCACTGCACATTGTCCCTTCTTTGTCTAAGATCTTTTTTTTTTTATGTATTGCCAAGTACTCACTGATGTTTTGTAGTTTCCGTGTAGATTTTGGCAACTCTTGGGAAAACACATATTTAATTTAATAGGAGCTTTAACAGATCTTTGCTGTGGGATGGCTCTCAGTTAGTCTTTTATATTTGCAAATCATATTTTCCCCCAGTTAGCAGAGCTGACATAACTTGATGTCTCCTTTAACGTCTTTCACAGAGCATTTGTAGCGGCTTATTTGAGGATAAGTTACAAATACATCACTCCATATTAAATCAGACGACCTTTAGAATATTTTCAGCTGGATCCTCGCTAATTTGTGTAAAAAACTTTGTGGTATGAAGTTTGAATATATATAAGGAGTGCTGTGATATTTTAGCTTCATATGTCAAATGCTTTTCAACATATTTTTTTTAACAAAAGGATCAGAGCATTATTTTGCACATTGAAATCAGATGCATATCTAAAAAACTAGTAAAGATAAAAGCCTGACACTTTCACAGGTCTGTGGCAGGACCTGGATCTGTAATGCACTCCCATATTTGTAAATAAAACAGGTTCCTGCACATTTCAGCGTGCAACAAAAATGGCATAAATGCAGGTCAATGGAACGTTATTCCCCAAAATTTCCCTGGAAGACTTTTTTTGTGTGAAGCAAACTTCCACAGCAATCGTTGTATATGTTCAAACTTTGTGCCATAACATTGTTATGCAAATCGGAGACGGTGAAGCAGAAGGTCTGTGTGAATTTGCGATGGAATGATCCAAATACGATACGGAGGCGATGTAATCTGAGACAATACTCTTTTTCTTTTTCTCTGTGTCAAAAATAGGGGTTAAAAGAGTAAGAAATCAGACTGAACACAAAATGAACACACGTTGTCTATATATGTTGCAGCTTTGTCTGAGTGTGTCTTAAACTCCTAAGACGCCTTCGTTCTTCCCTCTTTTTCTTCTCTTTTAGCTTATAATTGGTGGGCAGGTGTTTGGGTGCAGCATAGGTTAATGCATCATTCTCCCATCTCCACTGAGACCTGTGCACACAGTCATGTTTTATGCCATTAAAAAGTAAGTATTGTGATTAATTCATAAAGACACTCACCAGCATCATGTTCATTTAATTAAAGCAACACTGTATATCCTGCCTCAGAGCGCCTCGTGGTTTTCAAAGTATGACCTTAAGGTATTAAATTATACATTTTAAATCACAATATAACCAAGTAATTACTCAGTCCCTTTTAATCCTGAGATCACACCGGCTCATCAACATATTGCTAACGTCCACATTTTCCTTTGCATAGCTGCCATTTTTCTTCCTGCGTAGATGAAAGGGGATTTAATCAAGACTGTTGTGTCATATAAAAGACCTTATTAGTCATTAGTACAAGTAGTTTATTATAGCTGATAGTTACGTTTGATTAAAGGGTGGCTGGGGGTGCATGCTTTCAGAGAGCTGGGTTGTAGATATATATACATAGGCATTTGTTAACTGCATGAAGATGAATGAGTAGTTAAGGGTTTTTTTGTTGTTTACTGCAGTTTTATTATTGTCACAAAACAGGTTTGAAGTAAAAGGTGGTGAAGGTGGTTAGCAGGTTTTAAAGGAAGTGACTGGATGCAGCAGAAGAGGAATAAGAGAATCAGAGAGAACATTAGAAAGAAGGTGAGAAGGTAATGAAGGACTTGATAGGAGGCAAAGGACGGGTTAGAAGATTGGAAGGTAAAATATATAGATGTAGTGAAAGACGTGCAAGGGGAAAAAAGCGGTAAAGAGGATAAAACGTGGTGAGAGAAGTGTTGGAAAAGGAGACTATTCCTCTTCCTCTCTTCTTCCCCTCAATCTCATCTTCTTTTCACGTTTCCTTTTTGCCTTTTGTTCCTCGCCTTTTTCATGCTTGCCTTTTCCTTTTTGTAAAGTTGTGCAAAAACCTGAAAAAAAGCTAAACAAAGAGCAAACATGCTCTCATTAATTAGTCTGTCTGTGACACAAGAACAAGCTGTTAATCCACCGAGTCGCCTCCCCAGTAAATTGCAAAATCTGTATGTGTCTGTGTCCATCTGTTCTTTCTCTTTCTCTGTGACCATTCATCCAATCAGCTTCAAACTTGGCAGGTGTACTGCTGCGGTGCCAAATTTGAGGCTGTTTGGATGAAGGCTAATGACCAATGACGGCACAGAATTAGAACTGGGGCAGTTAGCGGAGCAATCAAGAAGGTCAAGATCAATGAACATAACAGAAATGCCTGAAACTTGGCATTTTTGTTCACTCATCGTATGCAAAAGTAAGATTTTACAATCAGGATGGCTTTAGTGTTTGACTGCATGAGTGGGGAAACTGATGAGCTGAATGATTAACCTGAACTTTGCTGTTTTCTTTTCTCAGGAAGCTCATCTCTTCCTCCATTTTTCTTGCTGTCTCGCAGCAGTTCCTGTGCTCTCTGCCAGCTTTTTAATGCACCATGATAGAGGCACCACGTCTGCGTAAAGAGGACCTGGGAAAGTTAATCATAACATGAATAACAATCAATAATAAATATCTAGCTGCAGGACATTTAAGCAAACCATTGGAAAAAATAAACATCTGCCAGAAGTATGATTACTACCTGGGTGTTGTCAGTCAGTATGGTGATTGGGGTAAATTGTTGTGTGGCTAAATGCTTCCCATGACCGCCACAGCTTACTCCACTGCTTAAACACTGATTTGATATCTGACTCATTGTGTTTATGAAGGGTAGAGGATGGGCAATATTTAAAGGAAATTAGTGTTTTTTGCAGAGTGCAGTATATACATTCCAGAGATCTAATTAATTTTAAATAAAAACATCATATTCAGTGTTGACAGTTTCTCTAAAGGCGATATGATTACCATTGCATTCATGATTCAGTGTATCACAGCTGCTGACATGCACAATGCAAGGAGAGGCGCTGACTGTTGTGAATGCAGATGAGGCATCCTACCGAGGGAGAAGGAGTGTTTATAGATGCCTCTCTCTGTGTGAAACTTGGAAATGTAAAACAGGTTTATCTTCAGGGGCTTACCAGGAGGAAACACACTGCACATTTCTTTTGTCTGACAACATATTCTGCTTTACACTGCGGAAATGTTTGTTTTGTTTTGTCACTGCTCAAAAATATTTATTGTGACATGCTGCTGTACTGTAATAACCCTCACACAACAACTTGCTCTGAATTCAACTAGTGTGTTTCTCTTTTGCTTTTGGTAGTCATTAACAAGCTGGCATAATTCTGGCTGGATATTTGACCACCCTTTTTTTAGCAGAGTCGGTTGATTTCCTGACACTGATCTGGCTTTTAAGCCTAGAACAAAATTTTTCAATGGCTTTGAGGTCAAGGCTTTAAAAAGGATATTTTAAAAGCTTAATGATAGCCTGCTATATCCATGCCAAAACCAGTTTTGAAGTGTTTTTGGGATCATTGTCCTGTTGGACCACCAAACAGTGTCTAAGTTTTAACCATCTAACTGTAAAATGGTGGAAAGTTGGATTTGACTCAAGTTATTCGATCCACTTTGTGCAATGTGGCAGCAACACAGGCAGCAAAAACAGCCCCAGAGCATTATGTTACCACCACCATACTTTACAGTTGGGATGGTGTTTTTAGGTCTGAAAGCATCACTTTTACTCCCCCAGTCTTACCATTGGGAGCTCAGTCTTTGTGTCGTCTGGCTATAAAACTTTTCTCCAGAAAGCATTTGGCTCTGTCATGTGGGCAGATGAAAATTGCAGTTAAGTGTGACAGTGCTGATTTTGAGACAGTCTTCTTTCTGGGTCAGCACCCTCTCACCCCATGGTGATGTAAAACTGGCTTAACTTTGGACAATGATGCTGGTGTTCCAACATACTCAGCAGTTTATAGCAGGTTTGAGCTTTAGTGATCCCTGAGTTGTTCCAACTGTCTTCTAACGGTGACAGTTTGGATCGTGTCTGGGACTTTTGCAAAGTGGTTACACATCTGAATAGGACGTACTTAAATATATATAGAATATAATTGTTTGAAATCAAAATTTGGGGATCTGTAGTTATTTAGAACCAAAATATGTAACCAACACATCTACAGTCATCAGAAAAAGGCCTTGGCCTTGTCAAGTTTAAAGACATTGTAGAACCTTCTGCACCATTTATTAAAGGATTGACGTGAGTATTTACATGCAGGCCTGTATGTGCTCTTTTGACTGTGTCTGGATTATGCAAATAAATACATAAACTCAAAAGAAATTGAATCTCGTGAATTCCTATTTTCTAAACTCATGCTGTAGAATCATTTCACCCTGAAAAAAAAAAAAACTTATCAAACAAATTAAAAACCCCAAAATTACCAAAACATCCATGCCCATGACTATCTGATCACAACTGTATCTGTTGCTGCATGCTGCAGAGCTTTCTGTTTCAGTCACTGGTGCAGACTCTACAAAAGCAAAAAAAAAAAAAAAAATGTTTGTGCGTGCATTACAAGAGCACACATTTTAATCGCATTTTATATTTAGCAGAACCGACTCTTAAGACTCAGCCAATTGTTTCCTGTGACATCGCACCTGGTTTCCCGGTTTCAACACTAATGTCAAGCAACATGTAAACAAGTAGTCACGCTGCTTTATGCAGTCTCTCTTAGGGTACCTGTTAGGGTATTTCCTAAACCCGTGTGCTTATACTCGTGAGTTTATTCTGTATTTCTAGTCTTGGTTTTGCCTCTGTGTTTCCTCAATCATGTCTTCATGTGCATCTGTCTGTTCCCCTAGTCACTCTGCATTTTTGTGTATTTTCTGTTTTACTTTGATAGTCACGTTCTGCGTTGCTGTCCCCCCTCTCATCTGTGTAATTAGTGCCAGCCGTGTTTCCCAGCTGTTTCCTCTTTGCCCTGTTCCCCTCTTGTATTTAGTGTCTGCATCTCTGCTCATCGTTGCATTCTCCTTCTTACTTCACTGTGTGTTCTGTTTGCCATCCTGCCTGTTTGTGTAGTTTATTTGTATTCCCAGGTTAGTTAGTGTCGGTTTTCAAAGTATTCAGCAATAAAGTTGTTTTTTGAGTTTACCTTTTGCCTCCTGGAGTCTGCACTTTGGGTTCTCCATTCCTGTCTGCCGCACACAACCCATGACAGTCTCGACTAAACCCAAAGCGTATTGTCTCTGGTTATGATTCAATGCATAAATGTCAGCAAGAGAAGAATCAGTGGACTCACAGAATTTTTGCAACTTCATCTGACTCTTGCTAACCTTTCAAGGTTTTGTGATCAAGTTGCATTTGAGAGACTGACAGAATTTGAAATGATGTACATTGTTTAAGTTTTTTTGTCAGAAGCTGAGTATAAAGCAGTCTACTGTGCTACAGCTACAGTTTTTCATGGACCAGCCCAAAATATTTTTAATCACTAAGAAATGACTACATCATATAGGGTGTTGAATGTTCACATAGATGGTTTTGACTAAGTGCTCATAACGAATAGTTACTGAAACATGATTTCCTTTTGTGTTGCACAGTTGACCATATGTGCAAGCAAGTTTACCGGTGATAAAGAAAAAGCAGGTCTTAGGGTGAAAAACCTCATCTAAATATAGAACAGCCTCTGCCACACTCACTTCATAGTAGCATAAATATAAAGTTGCGATAAACCACAGCCTCCAAATAAAATGAGAAGTAAAGCCATCACAGATATGCTGGTTTCATCTTTGTTCCCGACACGGACAAAAGCTGTTTCTGAGAACACTACGGCTATTTTTACATGCTGGAAATGTCACCTTCTTGTTTGATGTTTCTCTGACCCACTTCACCCACCTGTCTTCTCTGTATCCCACTCAGTCTGTGCTTAAAACCACAAATCTAACAAGCAAAAATGATGACTTGAGTGAATCACACCCAGAGTCAGACTCTAAGAAATGTGTTTTCCTCATCTGCTCCTGTAATTTCATAGCAGTCTGCATCTACTCTGACTAAATTGCCCCTTTGTGTTCTTGCTCTATGCGATAAGCATGTTTCTGTCCTTTTGCTTTTACATTCCCATATTTGTTTTCAAGCACTAAAATTCATGTTATAGGGGGTCAAACAAAATCTTGACATATCTCAGTACTCTTGCAAACAAATTGCATCCACATGGAAAAATTAGCTTGTTAGAGCTAACTGCGCAATGGTTGTTGGGAAATGGGATTGTGTCTTCTAATGTGTCTTCTAACAATGCTACTTTTTTGCATATATCCTTTTAGCATAAGAAAAATGGCCATGCTCTATAACATTCTTTGGTCAATACTTTTTTATCTGTAAATGTTTTTGTATTTGGAAATATTTCTTGCAGTAATCCATGTTCATAACAACAGTATCTCTGGGTTAAAGAAAGCAGCACATCCCATTTGAAAAGACCAGTCTGGCACAGCAGCAGCAGCAGTGCGATGTCGGGCCCACATGCAAAACAACTCCGGGCTCTCGATGAAAATGTCTGAAGCAGGCACAACTTTTGCTGTCTCACAACTTGATCCACTTATATATATTCAAATGCACATTGGTGGCAGATTCATTTTAACATGATTGCTGTGTATTTACTTGTATCTTTGTGCAGAAAGATGAATTGTAACTTTTCTGTCGTATGGCGCCTGCTGAAATGAGGCTTTAACATATGAAAACTTGAATTTGTGGAATGTGTTGATTGATGTTTGAAGAGGATGTTCAACCCGTGACTCATAGTTTTAAAATATCTCTAACATTTGGATGAATTGAAACACCTTTTTTTTAACAACTTCTTACTCTTCGAGGACATTACTTTCCTTAGTACTATAACTTGTCATGACAAATGAAATATTCTTCCAAAAAAAATAGTCTGAAGTGCAGAAGCAGTGTACTGTTTACCCTCTTAATTCGATGGCAAGTCCTGATCATGCTGCACATGATCAGCTGGTCATTTGCAAGTGTGTGTTAACACAATGCAAAGGAGGAAAGACGTCAGCATTGATCTTAGATCAGTAATTGTTTTAGAATATATATGATACCAAACTAATGATGTAACAATGTCTTTTTAATCAAAATTTAAAGGAACTTTTAATAATCCTTTCAGCAAGTCACAATATCTTTTGACTAAAAATACATGCAATGTGTTTATTCATAATTTGTTTTAATGGTCATGCTTAGATTGCCACAGTATTGGCTAGGGTGCTAAGAAATGAAAAATCTCAGTGGCTTCAAGCAAAATACACTTACTTTCTTAACATACAAGTGTTTTCCAGGCACTAGTTTCAGATTGGGCAACAGAAAATGATATTTTTAACCAAGTCCAGCCTTGAGGAAAAACAGCCATCCAAGCACAACAGCTTAGTAAAGAATGGGAATTTGGGGAATTGATATAGGTACATAAAAAAGCATTAAAAGAACCGACAGAACTGACAGAATGCACTGCATGTATCGGACACACAGAGGCTGTTTTTATGTGCAGCTCTGGTGTCTGACATGATATAAAGACATGTTGACCTCTAGGAGAGAGATGAGGAGGAGGGGGGAGGTGAAGTCTGGAGCAAGCATGCATCTGGGAACCAAGTGTGATTCACACGCTACTCATCCCCATACAACTCTGTTCTATAAAGAGCCCGAGGCACTTCACTAAGAGGGGGGCATTGTTTGGAGTCCTCTGAGTATTTGTGAGTGAGAGTTAAAAAAAGACCTCCCGTGAAACAAATGTACGCTTCATTTGTTTCGACC
>VUQR01023304.1:0-11557 GCA_015108515.1 Hemichromis elongatus | reverse complement strand
ACCTGACTGATCAAGAGTTCATCATTTATTCATTTTCTTTGTTTTACTGACTCAAAACACCCTGAAGAAAGAAGTCAGAGATATTATCTGTTTCACCAGGAACTGAGCACATGACAAAGCTGCATTCTTAATAATGAACAAAGTACTCATTTTGTTTTGTTTTTTAATCTGAGTGTGCTGCCTGTGTACAGGTTGTTGGAGGTATGACACGAGAGCCACACACAATGTGAGACTATTACCCATCAGTACAAATCCCACTGCCGGACATGATATTGCATTAGATGGCTGCCAATGAGAGTCTGACATTCACATGCTCACGTTCACAACCTTCAGATGATATCTTGAAAAAGTTAAGGGCTGCAGTGCATGGGTGAAGTGTTGACCTCAGATGTTTCAGCACACGTGCCTCTAAGTGGAGAAGTGGAACAATTTGAAGAGGAGTGTTATATAAAACACCTGCCCTCGATTTGTGTTGGGCACCTAAAAATGACAAACGACTCCATGTAAATTACCTCACTCACGCTTCTAAATTTATTTCAGGCAAACCTGTGTTTTTTTAATCAACCAGCGTTAAATTAATCTGAAAATAGCAAGAGGACCATGCTGGCGTTCTGAGTGACCACGCCCACTGAAAGGTTGACCTTCATTCGTAGAACCAGTGTTACCTCTGTAACTCTCTGCTCTCATCCCTGGGCAGTTATTGGAAGGCTTTCTTTGATATGACTTATTTTCCTTAACTCATACATGCACCGATGACACAGTCCTATTTCCCTCTATAAATCTCCACTGTGCAATGCTAAATTCTATGTGCAATAACCAAGAATGTATATGCAAAACACAACTTATTTACATAATTACTTTTTTAACACCAAATTGTATATTTGTAAATTTCATATATTTTTCCTGTTAATGCTGTTCCCCTGACCCTCCCTCTACATGCTTGCACTGAGGAGGAGATGCTCTGTATCTCATTGTACATCTGTATAGTGACAATAAAGGCATTCTATTTTCTATTCTATTTCTATTTTTCATTCCCAAGATGATAAAAAAAATGTTTACTTTATCTTTACTTATCTTAACTAGTGTCAAGTAACAGATTATTGTTAGAATATATAGTAATCCTATTACAATAGCTAACCAAACAGCTGCATCATATAAGCTCTTCATTTATTTGTATAATTGGCAGAAAACTCATCAAACTTGCTTTCACATGCAGAATTACGTAGCCACCCGACGTGACAGAAATGCAATTTGCACCAAGGCCCAAAACAATGCTGTAACACCATTGTGCCAAGGCTGAAAGGACAAAAATACAATACACTACAGACTCATTCATCAAAAATACTTTTTTACACTGGAAAAAATGCAAATACATCAAATGAAATCATGGAGGGCAACAATCTTTTTCCTATTGTAACATATACACATGAAATTTTTTGAGGTTTTGGACCCCCTCCTTCTGTGAATATAACAACATGATCAAAGAGTTACATGCTGTTAAACCGGAAATGTTCACAAAAGACTGGAGCATTTTCAGTTGCAAAGTGCAAGTTTTACTCCTCATCGTTCAGATAACAGTCACTAAAACGAATGCTTGTTCTTAAATAGCAGGCTACTTCATGGATTTAGTGCAATGTTTAAAGGAGAGCCTACCTATTTACCCAGTGCCTTATCTATAGGAATGATAAGAAGTGATATCACAGTAAGACTGACAAAGAGAGAGTGCAAATCCAGTCACTCAGACAGACTGTGAGACTGTGAGACTCTCACTCTTAGGCAGTGGTCAATCTTCTGGAAAACCAAGAGGCAGACAGAAGGGGGAGCCTTTAGATGAAATCATCAAAATTATAAGACGATTTTGCAATTTTTGTGGTAATTTCAAAGTAGAAAACAGCTCTGAAAGTCTCAGCTGGAAAGTATCTGAAATCATCCCTGGTAAAAAAAAAAACAAAACAAAAAAAAACACTATATTTACATTCTGTGTTTTGAGACAGGCCTATCACAGTTGTTTACTGCATTTCCCACTGAGACTAATAATTTTTCTTTAATAATTATGTGTTCACTCTCTTGAATCGTAGTAATGTGGAATAAATAAACCTGGAGATTTGATTTAACTCATAATGTTTTAATGAACTGTATCTATCTTGCTATTGCCCATTTTAATGGTATGTCACATCACCTCCAGTAGTCTAGATGACTCGCTCTCAGCAGCCCAAGAGACATATCCAATGACCTTGTGATCTGTGGTTTCTCTCTCCTTTCTGTTCTCTTGTGCTTTTTTTCAGTCTTTTACCACAGCTCATTTCTGACTGCTAGTTATTACTCATTGGTCCTGTCAGTGCACACTTGACCAGTCATTTCAGACATGGTTCCCTGATGAAACCTTACCAATAAACCAAACTAGATGTTTAAGGCATTTCACAGGCTCTTTTCTGCTAATTGTATAACTGTATGACTTCACATTTTTAGAGGGAGACAGAAAAGACGCAGAACAAGTCTAACCATGAAATCTGAGTCAGTTTTAAAGCAGATGTTTGAGCAACTTGTAGCATGAAAAAGAAACAGATACAGTCAGTGAAGCACAACAAGCAAAGTCCACTAGTCAGCACATCTAAAAAATGACATAAAATAGAGAACTTCTAAAAAAAAGTATATTACACACTCAGTTCTCAGTTGGGGCTACTTTAACAGGAATTCCTGCATCATTGCACCATGGTATGGATTTTAGCCAGTCAGTGCCATTACTGAGATGTTACTGAAGCCCACATTGTATGTGTGTGTGTGTGCTCATGAACATATATATTTTATTGAAAGGATTTTGTTGACTTTCTTGAATTTTTTTACCGTGTGCATCTCCGATCTGTGCTTTAAGTCCAAGTAATACGTTCAGTTTCTGATTTTGACACAAAGCTCAGAGCTGGTTTTAAACCTCTAAAAATCCAGCTGCGTAAATGTTAATACGATTAAATAAAAAAAATCAAAGTGTTACTATATGATCAAAGCCCCCGTATGAACCTATGAACTCGCACATGCTGCTACGGTAGTTGATCCTGCTCTGACCTGAGCATCTGTAGACCACTAATGCCTCTGGCAGATGGTTTGTGTGTGTGCGAGTCTGTGTGTGTCCATGTGTGTGTTTGTGCACATCTGTGAAAACTATATTAACATTCATGTTTGTGTTTATTTGTGTTAGGTATTCAAGCAGAACAGCACCCCAGGACAAACAAGTCAATAGTGGTGTGTCTGTGAATCAAATCAAAAACTAAACTCCTGCCTGACTGCAAAAATCTATGAGCTCCCAGTGAGACTGAAAGTGACTAGACACTTTCTCTGAATACCCATACAGCATTTTAAATGTTTCTTGTTAGTATTCATTGTAGATTTATCATGTAAATTATGCAATATTTGATTCCTGATTAGCGAGCAAATGCAAAATTGATTGGGATGGGATGCCTCAAATATAGACCCAGAGAATTGCAAAGCAGCAGGACTTGCAATACATTGATTTATTACCATATTACCATATTACCATTTCCATATCAAGGTTTTATTAAAATGTCATGTTATAAAAAACACTGGCTCAAATTTTGGTCAGTCTAATGCCTTTAAATACCACAAAATCCACAATTATCTACCAATCAAAGCTGACGCAGAAGCAAAACTTAGCAGGAAACCATATCAGTAGTTATAGTAACCGTTTTCTTCTAAATTTTGCAGTGCACATATATATATTTTTAGTTGTTCCATTGAGTTTATATGGCTTTTTCACATTCATGTTAAACAGCTCACTAGTTTATTAAATACACCCTATTTCCGTTCTAAGGTTTTTCATATCAGGACATTAAATCAATCTGGTCCTTACCAGGTCATATGTCATGTGCCATGTATTGTAGTACATCTGTCGTTGTATTTCTCAAATTTAGGACCCACTAAGGTCCACATTACATTTTTTTATTCATTATTTCAGAATGCTAAAGAAGTCCAGTTGACTTGTTTTCAAGTTCTCAACCCCAGGGTGATTGTCATGAGATGTGTAGGTATGCAAACTTCTTTAAAAAAAAACAACTAAGCTATACTGAGGTAAAGGAAATAATTATACATAATAAACTCCACAGAAGAAGAAAGAACTGTACTGAGATCACATACAGAAGAAGAAATAGATAAAACAGAACAGAAAAAAACTACAACAAACTTGAGCTTTAAACATACACGCAGGGTAAATCAAGGGAAGTGGACAAAGGAGGGTGATAAGACACAATTAAAATGAAATGAAACAAGAAAAGGAAGTAAAAGTAAGTGCAAGGTACAAGAGACAAATTACTATTAAAATAAATCAGGAAGGGGATAACTGAAAACACTGAATATAGAGAACTGGAGACAGGAAGGGGAACAAAATCTCATAGGAAACAAACAGTAACGAAAAAATTAATGAATAAAAGTAATTCAAACCCTGAAGAACAATTAAACTCAACTACAAATCGCCTTCCTGACACAACCAGCAGGGCTTTGCAAAATGGGGATCTTTCACTTGTCAAGCAAGTGTGTAAACCACTACATTACAGGCCAGCAGGTTTCCTCTGTGACAGTTATCTGATCACGTTTGACCTTTTGCAACAAGTGCGTGCTCCTGTGCTTCTTCTTTTTTTCTTTTAACTTCCTGTCTGTAGGGGAAATGGAAGCACATTGTGAAGTGGAAAGATGTTTTTGAACACAGCCTTTCAGTCTAATGGTATGAGCTATGCTTTGTAGAAAATCATGGTTTTGAATCTGTCTCATCAGCAGTCTTTTGGATCTAAGGTCACAGATCCTGGATTACATAAGTGCCATTGTAAAGGCTTGGCCACGCTATAGGCTACGGTATACCCTCTGACTTGTGTTATAATGAGTAACCAGGGTAAATTGCATTGAGATTATGTAAGAAATTCACCCCCATCTCTATCAACAAATGATGTGTTCTGAAATGTCTCAGTGTTTAATTTGTTTCATAATCAAATAGTCAGCCTGTAAGGACAGGTATAGGAATGTTTCCCAGGACGCAGCCGAGAAATGTGACTGTCTAGCTAATAGAAGAGTTTACAGAGTGGGCTTGTGCGTATTGTTTTCATCTGTGTGTAATGTATGTGTGTGTTTGTGTGTGAGGTGTGGCTCTGCTTTGTGTTTCCTTTGCATTCCAATCTACAGCAACTCATCTGCACCAATGCTATGGCAACTCACAAGGCACTATAAATCAGACACCCACCTCTCCTTTGAACACGCCATTAATTCCTGCTGCCTGGGTCTCAGAGGCATACGGTTACACAAGGGGGATACCTTTGAATACTCAGGTTTTAAGAGGGACAACCTGTAGAGAATAAAGCGAGTCCCGAGGGACCCGGTGCCCCTCTCGCTCTGTGTGGTGTTTCTGACAAGCAGTAACCAGACTGACTGCAAACAGAGGTTTCTCCATTCTTTCATCATTTATTTCAAACACCTGTTGAAAATGTTCCAATTTCACTTTTTTTGTTTTAAATGTAATTTTATTTTCAGCTGAGGGAAATCGGAGGGAAGTATTGAGTTTCAAATGAAAAGTCGAATGTCTCCAGGGACTGGCTTAAAGAGTAATCTTCACATGCAGGCCAAATGCAAACAAAGACCTTTTGGCGTTGTGACAGGATATCTTTTTATGGGGCCTCCTGTGGTAATGGGAAGTGACACTCAGGAACAGACAGAAACCTGAGCAGCACAGTACCTGGTTTGTGAATTAGTCCAAACAAACTGAGTGAGAGGGCAAAAGCTCTGAACCTCTCCTTTTGGCTCGGGTGCTCGTGTAATGTGAAGAGACTTCACAATTAGCAAAAAACAGTGCCTGCTCACATGTACTGGATGGCATGGGAAATGACCAAAACAGGATCTCGTTAAGTTCTTGTAAGCATGTCATTTGATACGTAGCGCTTTTGTTTTAACTATTCCCCACCCGCTTTGGGGCTGAATGTCAGCCGAGCTCTGGAGAGGCAGCACTGAATGCATCTTCAGTTAACTTGTGATGTGGGTCATGATTGATCAAGCAGATGTGTTGTCACACTACAACAAGCATCAATAAGCACAGCAGTAAGTGCCATTTTACAAGCAGGCCCATCAATAATCGAAAATGTGGGGCATTGTTCAGCACTTCTTGTACCAATAAAAATGGGATACAAACACATTAACTTTTAGAAAATGTACCACTTGAATGTACGGCTGAATGGTTAAATTGCAGGACACACAATTCTACAATGAAAAGGCCAATTAGAACATAATACCAAGCTCTACCATGTTTGGGTCTGACAGTCTGGAGAACCACATTTATGCTTGGATCATTTATTTTCCAGACTTAAATGTCTGCATGTCCCTTACATATTTACAGGAAAGAACCAATCCCACGCTGAAATACCCACAAAAACGGTTTATTACTAAAAATATACTGATACATTCTATGTGTCTATAAAAGCAATGCTCTTTATTCTACACAGAGTTACTCACCTAACTCAACTGTATCTTTAGGCACTTTATTTCTAGCAGCCAGTAGCAACAGCATATAGTTTCTTCTAATTTTTTTAGTTAAAGTTATGAAAAATTACAACAATAACAGTTTGACAGGCATAAAAGTATTTTTGGACCAACAAGGTGATCCCCCCAATGGGCTATTAGCAGACAACTTGATAGATCTTAGTATACTTTCCTTAAGAAATGAGGAGGCCTAAAAAAACAGCAGATGAACAGCACTTGAAAATTATATCTATAAGAAATAGGAAAATCAGGCACAGACCTAACATAAGACATGAGAGATATATCCAAGCCTTCAGTTGATCTATCTCCTGTTCACTAGGTAACTGTCAAGAAACCATTCTTAAGGAGGGAAAATGGGGAGAAAAGGCTGAGACGTACCAAATTATACAAGAAGAAGTGATAACAGGTCTTACATAGGGATGGTGGATGGATGGATTTCTGGTGCAAATTGTCATCGATGCGTATGGAGGTAGTCAGAATAGAGGTACAACAGTGAGCGTCTGCAGCCATCTGTTAAACCTTCTAGAGAATCTTTTATGGTTTGAGGCTGCATTTCAGCCAGTGGTGTTCGGGATGTGGTAAAAAATTAAAAAGTGATCCACTGGAAAGCTTGGCTACATCTTCATTTTCAGGATGAAAATAATCCGAACCATACAGCCAGTGCAGTAAAACAAAAAACAAAAAATCATGTCTTGATGGAAAAACAAACAGATTGGCCTCCCCAGACATTAACATGACTGAAGCAGTGTGGGATCATGTGGACAGAGTGCAGAACAAAAGGCAGCCAACATCCAAAGAAGAGCTACTTGAAGAAATGACAAGAAAGCTTGACTCAGAATAAAGGTGTCTGTACTAAATATTCACTTTCAAGCTTGTTAGTTTCCACAAAATGACTGCACCTACCGTATTTCCCATTTTCCCTCGCACCGTACATACATGGGTGTCTATGTATTAAAAGAGAAAAAAAAAAAACCTAATAGGAAGACATACATTTTATGGAATATTCAATTTAGACTGGCTTTCTAGCTGAATAATAGGAAAAGCTTTCACATTATCTCTTTCATTTTAAAGCCTAGTAATTCACTCTGCAGAGCATTAATGTAAAACTGGGAGCTTCTTAGCTGTATAGTCTACTTTATTATCACTCTACTTATCAGGACTGACAGTGGACCACGACTGGGCTGTTTCTGTCTGACCTCAGTAATGTCTTTAATTACCAGAGACTATTTCTGCTATTTCCTTCTATTTCTTGCTACTTTGCATTAAAACCCACTTATCTCCTATGTGAATTTAATTTTAAAGGATTGCCCCTTTAATAATTCACAAGGAAGCGAGAGCAGGTAGAGTGTTATTTACAGCAGCAGATTGGACACATAGATGTGGGTGTTTAAAGCTTAAATCCGTCTTTTCCTGCATATAACGTTTGTGTTACAGAGTTAGTGTAATTAATTTATTCTGTACCTGTGTGGAAGTGATGATGTTGTAGAAGTAAAGGCACTTCAGGAGGGAAAACAACATACATCATACAGAGGTGTCAAGGCCATGCTCATTTTTCACTATCCTCGTGTTGTATCTGTGGCTGGGACCTGGGCAGTGTGCGACTGGCTCTTTTCCAACAGCATCCTCATGTCGCAGCGTACAGGGACGTTACCTCCATCTGAGTCTTCTGAGCCTCATACACCAACTCAGTGCAGCCTACAGCATGCAAACAAACTGATAATTCAACAGTGTGGATAGTATGGCAGAAGTCCTTCACACCAGCCAGATTACCATTAACTGGCTTTGACATAGTATACTTTAGTGGAAATAACAGAAGACTCTATACAGTTGTGCAAAATATATGTTTTACACAGACTAAGGTCACTCATATCCTGTCTCTATAGGAATTAAGAACGTAAGTCATAGGCAGGTGCTGCTAATAAATACACTTAATTAACTGATTAGTGTGGGCACCTCTGTAAGAGCAGAGGTTTTGGCAGGTTGGTGGTCCATGTTTGCTGATCTGCAGGTTTCAGGTGTGTGTTAACACAGTGCTACAATATGAAGTAGACGTCCCAGCAAATTTACTTCGAGGTAAGACCATCAGAGAAAGAACAACAACAAAAAAACATCTCAGGCGTTAGTTATCATGGTAAATATTATAGTGCACAACAGCACAATTGAAACAAAAGACAAGAAAAGTTTGGCAAGTTTGGAAGAATTGCCAGGAGAAAGTTTCTCTAAAAAGAGCATTGCAGCACGTCATAGGTTTACAAAGCTGGGTCACACAACAGGACAATAATCCCAGCACATCGGCAGGTCTACAGCACAATGGCTGTAAAAGAAAAGAATCAAGGTGTTGCAAAGGCCCACTCAAAGTCCAAACCTCAAACTGGTTGAAATGCTTTGGCCAGGCCTCGAATACAAGCCCTCAAACCTCAATAAACTTAAGCAGTTTTGTAACTAGCGGGCCAAGATTCCTCCACAGCGATGTGAGAGACTGATAAAGTCACACAGAAAACAATTGCTTCATGCTGCCTCAAGCTACTGAGTCATGAGATGTACTTTGTTTTTTACTGGGCGCCCTGCTATTCAAGGAGCCACACCCCTCAGTAACGCTTAGCATTAAGACTTAATAAAATTTAAGTTAGCAACTTATAAGTAAATTAACCCCTAGTAATATAAGGGATAAACTGGCTGTAGAAACCAACTTTTTTTTAATTTTTTTTTACCAGGCTACAAACATGTTAAATCCTGTTGTAAAGTTGAGCATTTTAACATAATAGTCGAAGGGAGAGTGACTTGCTTTTGGGACCTACCTCATGTGGTCATTAGAGGAACTACAATTATCCTCATCCTTTTTTTTTTTGTTACAGCTGCTTGACTTTATTTTTAGGAGGTTTCTGCTTGGATATAACATGAATTTAAGAATTTAAGAAGAATTTAGTGAAATTACTTTTGATTCACAAATTTTTTTGTGAATCAAAATTATGATAAATTGTCTGCTGTGTTCCTCTTATTTGGATGCTCCCACAGTATCTCAGTTTTATGTGACTTTGCAAAATGACACTGCATGAAGCTAATGAATATTCTCAGCACAGATACACTTCACCACAGGAACAACACGCACTGCCTCCTGTACGAATTTCCTATAACAAAAGAAAAAACTATACATTTCATTTTTTTGTTCAATGCATTGTTGCCTGGGCTATGTCTAATAGTTGAATGTGCCTAGAAGCTTCTCACACATCATCCAGCGCTCTTATGCAACGCAACAAGTACCCCATTAGCAGAATTATTACCTGTGCTGTGCTGCCAAAAATAGATAAAAAGCAACAAACTCTTAATCCTCTTGAGAGGATTGCAACTCTTTCCAAATTCAACAGGTGGTCTTGTAAACGATATCCCTTTTCCTGGATCCAGACTCTGCTCTCCCACTTATGCTGATTGTCTTAGCTCTGCTATAAATCTTTGGTGAGTTTCAGGATACTGCAAGAGTCTGTGTCCAATCAATTCATATAAATGGATGTATCCTTCACAGGCAATAGATCAGATCAATTGGATCCTTGGATTTGATGCTTGACAGATTGAGTACTGTTGGGGTTTTTTTTTTCTTAGATTTTTCATGGAGTCATCAGAGCCTGTCTCCTTTGCTGTATTTATGTCCTACTACAGAAAACCAACATTAAATCTTCAAAAAACAAATTCTGGTGTTGTTTTAAACAGGACTTTCTTTTTAAATTAGTCAGGAGACAAGTGCTAATTGCTCTTTTCAATGTCATTTCTTGATAAGATGTTAGAGGACACCCAGTTAAAAGGTTAATCTCTATGGATGACTGAGTTCATCCACACTGTGTTTGTCAGTCCCTGAGCTATGCTGCCAGTAATGGAAACCAGCAGGGGTCCAGCCAAGCTCAGTAGCAGCAGCAGTGTGTTTTTGTATTACTCTGTCACCGTGATGAACAGAAGCAGGCGCAGTCCTGGGGATAGCAGGGGGGGAAAAGGGCAACAAAACCCCAGAGAAACTTGTGTTGGTCCACTGTTTTTGCTTCAAAGGATCCATTCTCCGTGCTTTCAGAATAAACTTGCAGAAGCCACTGGACCTTGGGGCCACGAACTGGTGAGCATCTTTTGCAGCTTGAAGCTTAAAGTTTTACATTTTGGGAAGTTGAGCTCTGTATTTCTAATAAATAAAAAGTATATGTACATGTGTATTCTATAAGCCAGCAGGAGTGTGGCCACTGGGCGGACTGCATGGCAGGCAGGCAGGCAGCAGGCAGGCTGGTTGGTTAGGAGCTCCTCCCACCTCCTTGTGCTCTCCCCCACGTTGCTGCAGAGGGCTGCGCTCCAGCACTCCACCTCTGCACAGTGCAACAGCAGCAGCAGCAGCATGCCCGGCTGGAGCCGAAAACAGCCCGCAGCAACGCACATCCTCCTGCGTCTTTAACCTGTCGGGGTGGAATACTTGAAGACACACGGATCTCGGCATCTGTGGGAATCACGAGACCATTTGCACTTGGGTTATTATTTTAGGTCTTTTTTTTTTTGGAACGCTTTTGTGTTACCAGGCAGGACGAAGTCCGAGCAGGTAAGCAGTCGGCGGATAACCTTGGCTACTTCAGCATGGTTTCATTGTAGGTGCCTGTTATTTCCTCCCTCCCTGTATTTCCTATGAATAGGCGACACCTGCTTCATCTGCTGAACAAAGTTATTCAATTTATATTTTCGATAGGTGTGCGCGTTGTATTATTCATACAGGTAATAGATTTTTTTTTAATAGCGAAGTATTCTAAGGACATCATTTTTCTTTCACATTTAATCTACAACAACCCATCGCTAACCCAATTTGGCACGGCGACAGCAACGTTTACCCAAATCTTCACGCACCTCATCTGAAAACAGAATCTCAGAGCGAAACACGTGGGGTGTCTACCGCAAGTCGAGCGGATGTTGAAGCTGCTGTTCGCAAAATAGACCAATAATCTATCTACGATAGGGGGTTTAGAGAAAAGTTCACAAGTTATTTTGAGGGGTGGAGGGATACCCCCCCCCC
>VUQR01023303.1:0-11148 GCA_015108515.1 Hemichromis elongatus | reverse complement strand
CTCTGCTATCACTTCCAACATGAATGAAGACAGAAAACTAAACAGCAGTGACGTTTGTAGGGTTACTGAAGTTGGACTAGCTGGTATATAATGATGTGCTACGTGGTCGCTAGCGACACAGCTATGTTAGCATAACATAAACAGTGAAGCTGGAGGATGAACGCTAACTTTTTTCCACTGGATCAAAGTTAACGTGAGGGTTCCTGATGGTTAGGGACAAATGCAGTCACATGGCAGGATGCTGTAAACGGACCAAACTTCAGTCAGGAGAACAGCTGAGATAATCCATCCACAACACCAGGTTAGTCATGAATATACTGCAACAACATGGGAACAGAGCAGCTGTGATTCAACATTAATGAATCAATGGTACGGAAGTAGAGGAAGCGGTTTTTGGCTTGTGTTTTGTCTCTTTGTTATTACTGTTGCCCGGCATAATTTGCAGCTGCTGCAATGCTTTTGACCAAAACAGGCGCAGCTTGTTGACACTATCAACATGCGCTATCGCGGGAGAGTGGTGTCGTCAAAATCTCTACCGTTGGTCAAATTCATATCGTTTCTACCGTGTACTGTTTATACTGCCCAGCCCTACTGTGCAATAAGTAAAAAAAAAAAACAGCTTAAAGATACGATTATTAGCTGTGAAAGCAGACACTGATACCACAACATAAAGTCTCTCCAGCAGATTTGTACTTTTTCTTCTTCTGTGCCTGTTTTATTTGTAGTTAATGTTGTTGTCTTTTCCTCTCTCCAGATTCGGGCGGCCGGCTCTCTGGGAGTTCCTCTGTGGGACGAAGTCCCGGATGGACCTGGACTGTACATATAATTTATTACAGCGGTCACCTGTGTGGGCGTGTGCAGCAGTTTGCTTTGTTTTTTATTGTTTACGGGAAGTTTTTGTTCAGTTTGTTGTGATTACTGAGCTGAATCATTAATAAAAACTTTATTTAAAACACAAACCGCCTCTGAGCACTTGAGCTCATCTGTTCCATCAGGTATCATGAAGGATAATATAAAAATAAATAAAATAAGATTTTGAGAAACACAAAATGAAATCGGTCTTAAACAGCGGTTTACTGGACCGAAAACATTTCCAGAGTTTTTTTCTGCTTCTTTTATTTAATACAACATCAGGACTGACATCATGTAGAAAAGAAATCACAGTAAAAATGACACGATTCCACTCCTCAGCTTCCTGGTTTGCTTAATAAACAAGCAGAATATCAATACAGGACAGTCTTTGTCTCGCTGCACTGAGACTGATTATTGACGACAGATATTTGGACCCATAATACATCATCTGCATGTACATCTCAGAAACGAGCAGATATAAAATAAAGATATTATAACTCTGTGTAAACGGATCAATACTGCACGTGTTTCCCACAGAGATGGAAATGGCTTCAGCTTCAAAACATTACAAAAAAAACCTAATCTAGACGAGATGTTGAGAAACGTGACGTTAGCGGCTGTGTTTCTGCAGAAAAGTCTCGTTTTAAGCGTTTTCAGCCTCTCAGAAACTCGCTGACGTCGCTTAGCGATCAGAAGCTGCTGACGGTCATTTCTGCTCGTTTTACAACATTAAAAAAAAACAATACAGGTGCCAGGTGATAGCCTCGAGAGGATTTCATTATATTTCTATTTGTATATTTACACGCAGGTGTCACATACATCACCAGTTTTTTAGGAGCAGCAAGTTTAAAAAATTGAAACAGCACTGAATTTTTTTCTAAACTTTTTGTAACGAAAAAAAAGAAAACCAGTAGAAAGTGGCTTTAAATATTCTCTTCACCCTCTCACACTGAGACGCTGGACTTTAGAGAGATTTAAAACTGAAATCAGACTTCCAGAGTCTCATGTGTGCTGCTTTTCTTTTAAATTTAGATTTTTAGCACCAAACCAAGACTTGGACAAGCTTCAGATCTTCAGCTCTCAGGCTGTAAATCTGACTCATTAAAAACTAAACAGTGCTGAACCTGCTTAGCCTCAGATGGCCGTTTCTGTTATTTTGTCCACATCGCCGAACAGGATACGTGTGAAGCAGCTCCGACGTGTTGAAACCTCTATGATGGCAGATGTGCTGCTGTGTTCCTAATAAACTGACCTCCGAGTGCTTTTAGTTACTTTAGATCAGTAGAGTCAAAGTGTTTACAGAGAGACAAAAGCAGCTCCGGTGAGCGGAAGAAACCGTGAAACGCTCCTTTAGTCGCAGAGCGCTCAGCTGGAAGTGACGCGGACGTGAAAAGCTGCTTTAGAGCTGCCAAATGTTCATCGCACAGGTTGGGGACCGTTTCTGGTTCCAGATGTAAAAATATTTAAAAAAAAAAAAAACATCCACCAGTAAAGTCCAGCCTCCGTTCTTCCTCCCAGTTTTCCCGCCTCTTCCTGTCGCCTCAGTCGAGGAAGCGCTGGCAGGCTTTCTTCCAGCGGCAGGCCGTGCACCACTGGTCTCTGTGCTCGATGCCGTAAACTTTACGACACTTTTTGGCTTCGCCGCGAATCCTCCTGAAAAAAAACACGGAGATAAAAGTGTCAGCGAATGACCTCAAGATTAAAGCTCGAGCCAACATAGGGCAGCGGCTGGCCAATCAGACGCCACTCTGACATTGAGTTTTCCTCCAGTGGCTTCGTTAACAGGGACGTGTTCGCTGAGCTCAGCGTTCCACTGAATGGGAGGCTCTATTCAATCAGAGGAGTGGCCTTGCTGCTACAGCCATCTTTTATATACAGTCTCTGTTCAAGAATAAAGAAGTACAGACCTAGAGGGGGCGCTCTGATGCTGTAGCCACTGCTCTCCCACGCTGACCGAACGCACGCGGAACGACAGACCCTGAAGAAGAGGAGGAAGAGGAGGTCAGTTTGATAAAGTGTAGAGCTCACTGAAGCAGAGCGCTGCGACCCGTTCTCGGAGACGGAGCCTCGATTAAATGTTCACATTCCAAGTTAGAAAGTCAAACAGAAACATTCAAAAAACAAACATAAAATGACCAAAAGCAAATACAAAGAGTCAAAGAAATGAGATAAAATCACCACAGAAGGATAAAAAAGACAAAAGGCCTCCGCACGTTCACGTTATCGTGTGTCTGGCTCGTCAGGAGGTTTTTTTCGTCTTTATTTTCAGGCCTAGCTGCCTGTTTTCTGTCATGCATGAAGCAGCTGTTCAAGGCTAGCCATCCCTGAGCAGTGTCCTCTGCCGGCCTGCAGGCGGCAGCGCTGCTCTGCGGCGCACAGCTCATGGAAAGTTAACCACAAATAATCTGAGGGGATTTTCCTGCCTGAATGAAAGCGTGAGGGAGGAGTGAGCACCCTCCTTTCTCCAGAATGAAACCAGTTTGAACAGGCTGCGGCGACAGGAAGCAAACAATCGGCTGCTGTGCACGCTCCCCGAGAAAACACGAATTGGAGAAGTGAGGGCACGGTGTGGGGGAATGCACCGTAATTAGCTTTAAAAACTTGGATAGAACCTAAAATTCTCAGGGAAAGTCCTCCGTGCTGCTTCCTCTGCAGAGCAGGGACAGAAAAGTCCGTTTTAAATGAAGACAGAGGCTCACTGTACACACACACACACACAGTTACACTCTTCTTTAAAGGATAACTTTGGGTTAATTGTGGACTTTCCGCCGTAAAGACCCGATCGAGGGCAGCAGCGTCTTCAGAGCTCTTTGTCACTCCAGGTTTTTGTGCCCAAAGCACAAGTGAGCTGAAGTTCTACCTTATACCCCTCTGACACCTCTGACACCCTGCTGCAGCTTTGATGTCAGTTGCACCTCAGACCGAGTTTCTGTCCGGAGAGACGTTTGGTACCTGGGTGCCACCACATTAGCAGCAGCAAACTTTTCCAGCTGAAATTGAACTTTTTTTTCTCTGATGGATCCTGAAATACCTACGAACGCTCCAGCAGTGAAGCAACAACATCTGCTGTGCGGTGATAATGAATCCCAGCAGGGACTCAGATTTGACTCGTCCTGTCAGATTAAAGGAATCCAGCAGACTTCGGATGAAGTTTGCTTCACCATCCTTTTTCTGATTTTCCTCCCGCTACAACGGGAAGGCAGGACTGGTGAGACAGGTGAGCTGGACAAGGAATCTGGTCTCATCGTGGACCCAACCAATTAAATTGTGGGTCTCATTGAAGGATGAATTTGGTGTCAGAAGATGCCAACGTCATGGTAACCGGATACTTTTTTTATTTTTTTTTTAGCCTATTTCGCATTTGACGCAGCTGTTGTGTCTAACAGCACCTCGGTAGGTTCAAGGACAGAAAGTGTGACTTCTGCAAACCTGATTATTTAAAGACTCTTGTCTGAATTTTGGGGAAACTTTCTGATCAAACAGTTTTTTTGTTTATCGACCTTTAAGCTCACACCTCCCCCAGCAGCAGCTACATCCTGCTTCAACTGCACTGACACTTTACAGACACCTACTGCAGACCCGTGTGATTAAAAGCAGCCGAAGTTCTTCTATAATTAACTCAGCTTATCAACGACCGCTCTGACTTTACATCCAGGTATCCACGCCATGTCGGGGCGCCATCGGCTGAGCCTGCACACAGGCCGCACCCACGCCTGCTGAGTGCCGCTGTTTGTCCTCTGTGGGCGTGCTGAGCCTGCAGCAGATGGGTGCATCGACACTTTGTAGATACTTCTGTGTTTATATTTTCACAGATAACAAAGTTTCAGATCCCTGATAGCCAACTAGCATGCACCTCGTGCTGTCCCGAGCCCGGTTAAATGGACCCGGGATGACGTAGAAGTGTGAAACCTGCCAGATCAAACATGGAGATCCCCGATGTGCGGTGGCGACCCGCTAATAAAGAGTCCCCTCAGGTTCCTATAAATACAAATTTTAGTTGCTCTAAGATTTACCTGTTTGTGGCAGACGGTGGGTGGGGCCGTCCAACGGCAGGACGGTGCAGCTGTTGCTGCTGACACCACATGTTGACTCAGAAGAGGAGCCTAAAAAACAAACATGAGTTTGTTAAAACGAAAAAAGTAATCATTAATTTTACAGCCGACTAAAAAAACCAACCCACCTGGTAGGAGTGCTCTGATTGGACCTGCCAGAAGCTGCCAGAAGACGGGGGGGCGGAGCAACTCAGGGCGGCACAGGAGGGAGAGGGTGGAGATGGTGGCGGCGGGCTGGGAGGCGAGGATGGGGAGGAAGCCGGTGAGACGGGGGATGAGCCACAGTGTCCGGAATGGGGAGGAGACCGTTGCTGCGGATGCTCCCATTGGTTGATCTCAGTGTAGTAAAAATCCTCCTCACTTCGGGAACAGCGCTCGTGTTCGCCACCACGGCTGTAAGACATCAGAGGTTATTAATAAACAAATTCCTGACTTACTGTCAGAAAAGCTTTCTGAAGATCAATTTTATAAATATACTTTTTCAATATGCAGAAGCCCATTAATGCCAGAAAAATTATTTAAAAGCTTAAATCTCAGGAATTAAAAATAAATGTAAATATGAAGACATTCGTTTTATATACGTGGAAGGAAAAACAGATTTAATTCCACTGGAATATCTGTGTGGCAGCAGCTGCCGACAGACTTGATATAAAAATTTACATAAAGTTTCGTAAATAAAATATGTTACTTTTAAAACGTTTCTGGCAGTAACGAGCTTCCATATTTAGCTAGTCCCAAGGCCGAGCAACGACAGAGAAAGCAGCCGCGTCAGGTGAGGCTTACCACAGGTGTGTCGTCCTGATGTGGCGTTTAATTCCCACCACAGACGTCAGCACTTTCCCGCAGCTCGGCCACAGACACCTGTACGCTACTTTCACCGAGTTCTGCAGAATAAACGCATCGTCACCATCTGCAGCTTTCGCAGTCTTTGAATTTTAAATTAATTAATCGTTTTTCCGTGACCGCCGTAAACTTACCCTGCGTTTCCGTGGTGCCGGTTCATCAAACAGCACCTGGTCCAGCTCCATGTCAACACCCTCATCGGGAGGCGTGGCCGGACTGGCGTCGGACTCTTTGATTGGCGGGGAAGGAGCCGGGCTTCGATGAGCATGGCCGACGCTCCAGTATCCGCTGTCGGAGAGCTCGCCGCCACCACATTCCATCGAAGCTGCTGAAACAGCAAAAACAACAGAATCCATCAGAGGGAGAAACACCTACAGCCTCGCTTTGTTGAGTAAACTGTGTCGTTTGTTTGTTGTGTACCTGTGAGGTCAGGCTGGGCGGGGCTGTGCAGCAGCGGGCTGCAGGACAAACTGCTGAGAACCATCGCTGCCATCAGCTCGTTCATGTCCACGTCATGAGGACTCCTCTGACTGTGGGACGACAGGAAGCTGCATTTAAACACGTTTGCAGGCAAACACGGAGTAAACAATAAATAACAACCACAGGCGGCATGCGTCCCACCTTTTTGGGACATCGATGCTGGAGGACACAGATCTGCCGCAGGATGAATGCAAGCTGTCAAGATGATCGACTGAAGTTTCACCTGCTCCTCCACACTGGAAATACACCTGAGAGCAGACAGGGGCGGCTCACTGTGATTGGCTCAGAAAGCTGGCAGTTAACACAAACCTCCCCGGACAAAAATATTCTCTATTTGGACAGACGCTGCATTTTCCGGACATTTTTGATCAGGTGACAGCTCAACATCCAGGAGCAGTCAGGGCTGGTCCTGGTGAGCAGTCACAGCTCCCTCTTCTCACCTTTAATCCAAGATGGCTGTCTGCTCTGCTTGTCGCTTGCTGTCCCGCCGCCGCCATCGTCACCACAGTCTCGCCTGTCTCCAGGTTGATCCCGGGACAGGTGGAGGTCACAAGTGCCCCGAGAGGAGAACGCTTCCCCAGACGAGCCTTTGGTATCATGTCTGCATGAAACAAAGGAGTCTCTGTAAGCACAGTCAGGATTGGCAATGCTGAAAGCTGCAGCTGAAGGAAATCCCCATGTGGCTGGAAGTGAAACACCTGGAGGACTGCGGCTGCTGGTGGAAGTCGTGGTTCTGTCCTGGAGAGGAACCGCAGCAGAACCAGGACCTCCACCAGCAGATTGTCAGCAGGATGGAGACATTGCTGCCCGTTTCTGTCACAGATATTAGCAGAAGATAAATTAATAAACCGTGCTTAATTATTCAGATAAAGAAAACTGAAGAGATCGGTGCATGCCCCGCCCACACCGCGCTGGATTACGACCAACGCCACACCTCCGTCTGTGTATAAACACCGCATCTGTGCACAAACCTCCAGCTAAGATTTATCTGCTGACCCTCCGAGGGGCCCATCCCACAGGTTGGGCACCAGCGCACGACCTAACTGTCAGTCGACAGAAGTAGCTCCGCCTGCAGATATTCACTCTGAATACACACACAAGTTGTGTATTTTTATAGTTATGTTTTTTTTAAATTTACTGGAGGATCTAAATCGTTCTGCCGGGAAAACTTTGGCTGTGGATTAAAATCTGAGTGAGTCACAGGCTGCAGAGTCATTTACAGTCAGGCTGTGTGTGTGTTTGTCATTAATAGCTCATTATCACTAACGGGGTAGAGGATTACCATGAATAGAGCAGATGGGTGTAACTGTCCATCAGCCTCTTTTTTATCAGTTTACATCTGTTAACATGTGTGCCTGTGGATGTGGACGTGTTCCTCTGTGCATGTCTTTTCTCTGGGGGGGGGTCATCTCGAATAAGCAGAGACAAAGACAAACAGCTGGTAGAAAGCTGGAAGGCCATGGCTGATCATTACAAGCTGCAGCAGTTTCTCCATTTTCCATCATTCAGAGCGAGAGCAGTCGGGAAAACGCTCAAGTCCAGTCAGGGGCGGCGTCCATACACTGCTAACTTCACTTCAGGCTTTCAGATGTTTTAGGCAGTCCTGAACGCTTCCCTTCACATTTTTCTGATGCTGACTTCTTTAAATTCTGTCCTATTTGGTGATGTCAGTGACCAAAGCACCAGAGTGACCCCGTAAAGTTCAAACACACACAGACACACAGTATTATATTATAAAAGGCCTTTTCATTAAAAATTCTCCAATGAAAACGTTCCCCAGGACGCCACAATGTTTCAGTGCAGCGGTCAGACGCAGAGATCAAGCATGGCGGTAACACGAATCATGCACACACGTTTCGCTAACGGGCGGTTTAATATTGTCGGCGCATTCTTGTCGGACTTAGGAGCTGCTGCACCACCTTGTGGCTCACAGTGGTATTGCACAAGAGCACAGGACGCCTGTGTTTTCGCTTCAGGCGACCTCTCACAGACACACGTTTTATCGACTTTAGAAGGTTTTAAAGTGGTTTTGGGAACATGACTGTTTCACATAATGTACCTTTATTGATTTATGGACAGGACGTCCTCTGTCAGCTGTCTCCAAACAATGTCTCCCTCAGACGTCAGGAGCCTCATCAACACAAAGCTGGAGGTCATTCTACATGTACAATGATAATAAAGGGCTATTCTATTTTATTCTAGTGTAAATCAGTAAAATTGTATCTGATTTACACTCAGAAACATGATACTCGTGAATGTGATGTTTAGATTTTTGTCCTGCATCTTCATAGAGCCCCGTTCATTCATGCATTCTGGATTGGCTTAAGAGGCCCCCCCATGGGACAGGAAGTCCACAGTGGGAGAGTTACTGATCATATTAGAAGTTGTCTGCCTATATTCAGTGCGTTTTACCGTACGAGCTCCCTCTGCTGCTCCCCTGGCTGAACTGCAGCCAGTTTCTGTAAATGAGATTAACAGGAAGTGCAAAAAACTCCTAAAATCAGCCCCAGGGAGCCCACTTTAGAAATCGCTTCTGTAGGATCCTTGCCTTTCAACATAAAGCACTTCAGACGGTACACACACGCAGACACACACCCACGCACACACAACCAATCAGATTCCTTCGTCCCTCCACAATAAGAGCCCCGCATGAGCAAGAAAACAGCTCCTCTGTGTCTGCAGCTGAACATTAACTCCTGAAAAGTTAAAGTGAGGCCCCTTAAACTCCGCACGTTGTGTTTGATCGGGAGGGCGACGCAGAGGAGGAGGACACAAAAATATGAACATTTTTACAAAAAACAAAAAAATCCTCCATAAAAAACAGATTATCAATCCGAAGAAGTGAGAAAAGAGACGCAATCAGCCCGACTCTGTGAACAACCAGCAGCCCCATCCTCACAGCATTACTCACAGTCTGAACCAAACAAACAAACAAATCAACAAATACATACACACACTGCGCATGCTTCAGCAGGAAAACTCTGAGAGCAGTAAAAGTGCTTTAGAGTGAGCAGCTGTCGCCTACCTGCAGACTGAGAAAAGCACCAAAAACAAGACCCGGAGGACTCCTGAGTGTGTATCTGCTGCCGTTAAACGAGAGCTCAGAGTGTGTGTGAGGGAGTGTGTATGGCTGCTCTTCAACACCATCAGTGCGGGACAAGAGACCTGCAAGACCCGGACTGGATCCGGCTGGAGGGGAGCTCCCTGAAACCCTCAGAGCTGCACGCAGGCAAACCAGCCTGCTGTGGGAACTTTCCACTCAAACCAGGGGAGGGGCGGACGGGGGGAGGCGGGTGGGTGGCGCAGGCAGGGTGGAGGCAGGGCTGATATTCAAACCGGCACATTTTTCCCCGCAGGTCCCCGGACCGTGACCCCGCAGCCTGCCGTCTGTAAAGGCCACAAGTGAAGGCTGAAAATAACAGAGTGGCAGCTCTGCGGGTCACACGGGGGTCAGCGCAGAGCCCGCACCCACCTCCACACCGAGTTTAGTGAACAGGACTTCAGATTTGGGTTTTTTGTGAAGCTGGAAAAGGAAAGAAACTCTCACCTTTGAGGTCATTAAAAATAGTCTTTTTATTCATTTTTATGGCGTTTCTAATGTGTAGAGATCTTCTACTGGGTTATTTTCAGGATTTTTCTATCTTACTCAGATTTTTTTTAACTTATATAGTTATTTTGTGTTATTTTATGTGACTGACCTACAGTCAGTACAGGAAGTTCTCTCCTTCAGTCTGTCTGTCGGTGGAGCTCATGCTGGATGAATCCAAAGGCAGACCTGAGCATTTTAGCCCCTCTTCGTGGTTTTTCTCGGCTCACATGACCTTCAAACACAACCTGCCAGCATTTAATCAAGACAACGCTCACTTGATACGCTCTTTGTTGCTTTTGGCTAAACATATGTTGATCACAGCTGTGATGACATGAAGTTTTCAGTTTGACTGGAATAGAGATTTTTGCTCTCTAGAGCATTTTTTTTCCTCCTGGTTAAATAAACGTAAACTAAATCAAGTCAGACGTTATTAAAAAAGTGCTGATTTGTCAAGAAAATGTTTACAGTCGCACATGTTGGAGGATTTCTTTTTCTTTCTTTGTGCCACTAAACTGTAAATCGCCAGTTTGGACTAGAGTGGCCCCTCAGGACAAAACACATACCAGAGCGAAAGCATGAAGGGAAAACTCTCCGAGAAGAAACAGACAAGTGAGACAAGACATTCCTCCAAATGTCTTGTCCACATATCACAAACGCAGGCGTTCAGATACGGTTTGGTCTTTCTGAGCATTCTTCTAGAAGCTTCCTGTACTTTTTATGCTCTTACTTGTGTCAGTAGCCACCCGTTGACAACAAGGTGCTTCAAATAGTATTACAGTGAAACGCCTCCAATCATGCAATCCCCTGAGTAGCACACGGTGACAGGGACAAGGAAGAACCTGCTTTTACCAGGAAGAGACCTCCAACAAAGCCAGAATCAGGGAGGGGGGGAAGACAGGAGCCTGAGACTATTGCAGCATAACTAAGGGAGGATCCAGGGTCACCTGGTCCAGCCCTAACTCTATGCTTTAGCAAAAAGGAAAGTTTGAAGCCTAATCTTAAAAGTAGAGATAGTGTCTGTCTCCTGAATCCAAACTGAAGCTGGTTCCATAGAAGAGGGGCCTGAAAACTGAAGGCTCCGCCTCCCATTCTACTTTTAAATACTCTAGGAACAACAAGTAAGCCTGCAGTGTGAGAGCGAAGTGCTCTGATAGGGTGATATGGTACTACTCGGGCGATCGTGGCTCAAAGAGTTGGCAGTGCGTCTTGTAATTAGAAAGTTGCTGGTTCAAGCCCTGGCTCTGACAGTCTTGGTTGTTGTGTCCTTGGGCAAGACACTTCACCTGTTGCCAACTGGTGGTGGTCAGAGGTCCCGGTGGCGCCAGTGTCCGG
>VUQR01023302.1:0-11934 GCA_015108515.1 Hemichromis elongatus | reverse complement strand
CCACGTTAATGCTGCAAAGCTTCAGTTTGACTGTTTTTCTTCACAGCAGCAGTTATTGGCGCATCTGTCTGTGATGACGCCTGCTCTGGCACCAGCTGTCATGTTTTGCTTTGCTTTTGTTTTGGGGTCCGCCCCCCTTTATGTTCATGTTAGTACTCAGTCAGATAGAAGGCACAAGTGGATTTCGGTCTATTTCATTGGTTCACAAATAAAAGTTTTAAATTTTCAGCATGTGTTTTGGTCACTTTGCATACTTGTGATTATATACAGTGGCACACTTGAATCAGATCAATTATTTTTACTTTTAGTACACAATGTGTGACAGCTTTCATTAACGTGATTTGAAATACCGTAATGTACTCATTACTTTAAAAAATGGTAAAACAAATGTGTAATACATTACTTTTTCCGAGTAACTACGTCAAAAATGGTGCTATATAAAACTAATCAAGACTTTTGTATTTAGTAAAAACGGATGCTGTGTGTTTGTTGTGCTGGTTGATCAATTAAATGCCAGGGGGTGACAAACAGTGGGTGGGCTGTGGGACTGATGCAGTTGTTAGAAAAGCAGGTTGGGAGCTGCATACTTGGAGTTCCCTCTCTGCTCCTGCATCACCCCCCAGTATCCACCCAGTCAGTTAAATATATTTGGTAAAAACTAGTATGGAAGTATTCTGACCTTTAAAACAGACACTTAAAACAACCCTCTGTGACTCACTATTTTTTATAGCAGTACTTGTTTTAATGAACAATCACAGTTACAGCAGAAAGTGGTATAATATTAAGGTACTTACAGTGTTCTACTGGCAAAATGTATATAATATTATGTGAAATAATAAAGATTTTTATTCAGTAAGAATTATGATATCCGTAAGTCAGCATATTGCTATATATGCCTGAGTGCACTTCCAAAGGAAACAACAGTTGGAGAAAAATGGGACATCATCCATCACAGGCTTCTTAATCCCAAGAAGTAAATATAGTGTTGTAGAAATCAACACCAGACAATAAGTGAAAAATTTACACACCAAAAAAAAAAAAGTTTGTTATGTGTACAGTTAAACCTAAAAACAACACTTAAACAACGACTAGCATCACGTCACAATAATGGCAATACATGCTTCCAGGAACACATATGTACATAAATTAAAAAAGAAAACGTGCAGAAACTAAACAAATCAAAAACATGCATAACAGTTTGCTGAACATAGTTCAGATTATTGGATGTGTCATAAGCACAATGCCACGAAGAGGCATTACTTTGGGCCCACGCTCAGGTGCCACGCTGACACACAGTGCCAGGAGGCCAGAGAGAAGGCGCTTCTTCAATACACACAAAGGTTTTCTCCCATCAACAGCATGTGTTGGACAGGAAAGAAACCAGTGGGCTATATGTAGCTGGCTTGTGATTAATGGTATGATGAGCTCAAATGCTAGACTTTTACTTCTTCGGTGGCCATTTTGAACTTTACAGTTTAGGGCCTCCAATGATCAGAAATAACCAAACTTGTGTTCTGAAGAACTCTAGCAACATTAACATTGAAAGGAAAATAAAAATATAAAGTCGGTGAACTTTCTACTTAATGCTGCATCCTACTATTAGAAGTATGTCTTCGTCAATAGTCCCAAAGGCAGGTAACATCTTGAACACATAGAAAGAAGTGTTAGCATTAGCTAAGGAAGTGCTCAGGTTGCAAAGGCAGCTGTAATTTAACCTCTAAATGCTGAAACTGAATTATTGTCTTTATTTGTTGAGCTACCAGGCAGTAATGCACTGAGGCTAAAGGAGTTTTAATATTTTGTATTCAAATATCAGACATGTGTTTTCAATATTTGACTACTAGAGGCTAGCAGCTTAGCTCACTAACTTTTGCTAAATTTCAGTTTTATTATTGTTGTTATTCCAAATAATTCACTAGTGAGGTGATTAATTATTGTTACATGAAGACCACATCTGTTTGCTATGGCAGACACTCCGAGTAGAGCTTCAGTAGAACTTTAGATACATTAAAAATGGCCGCCACAGGACTTCCTATAGACCAAGATATAAAAGTCCACTTTAAAACATGGCTAGGGTCTGTGCACTCATCTTAGGAAGAAAAGGAGACCTTTTTATGCTTTCCCCTATATTCTGCCATACATAAACACTGTTACAATGTTGACTGCAATTAAACACGATCAAAGATTTTATTGAGGTCAGTGTACGCACATCTGCTAGCATAATCTCAAGGCCTCAGACTGCTCTTGATGCGTGATCTTTTTTTCTTTTTTTTTGTCCTAATAATGTCAAGCAGTGGGTTCTGTTTCCCAACGTATGACGAGAGCTAGCCAATAAGAAGAAAGTAGCCTTTTAGGGAGGAGGAGCCTCAAAGAGCTGGGAACGAAAATGTCTAAGATTCAGAATGAACTGTATGAAAACGTGTTTTTTTTTTTTAAATTGTTGTTGTTTTTTAAGAACTACAAATCATGCAAAGCTACTCTAGCGGAGTCCCAGAATAAAAATACATTACTGGAAATTTGCATAAAAGGTCCCTTTAAATAGAGACAAGAAATTGATTTCTGAAAAAACATCAATTTTATGTTATTTAAAGCATAATTTAACATTATTTCCTGACTAAAAGAAGAGGCTAAAAAATCCTAATATGAACAGGCCCAATCCTTACGCTGAAACCTAATCCTTTTCTTATTATCCCGATGAATACCTAGCAAGTATTTGTTAACCAGAGCTCCTGTATAAAAAATAATAACAATAAGCCAGCTTTAACCCAAAAGGTAACGAAGCTGCGATGCCTAAACATAGTAGGCACCCAACTCCTTTTGTTTAAAATATATTTGAAATAATTGTCTCAAAGCTATTTCAACAAGATTAAAAGTTGGAACATCTCGATTGGAACAAAACTTTTGTCACTGCACTTTTATCATACAGCAATACATCAAGTGTGTTTGATAGATACGGATCATCGAGTCCATGTACTGTGTATAACATCAGCGACATCAGTTAATGATACAATTTGTATCAAACAAGGTTTTTCTCTGTCAAGCATGGATTCAGCTGGGATCTGCTACAGACGGCAGTACACGCTGTTAGCCAAAAGCACAGCAGAGGGATCTGATAAATATATTTACAATACGTACATGGTTTATTTACCGGTGGCCTGATGTTCTGTCTGTAGCAGATACCAGAGTTGACCCAAATGAAAGGGCCAGAGAGAAAGAGCAAGAGAGATGTCCCTTACTAAAACTAAGGTACACACGACAGGGTCACCCATCTCTGCAGCTACAACTCTGACCAAAAAACTGACGTCATCTCAAATAAGATGACCATCTTCCCGACGCTTATGTTTACCAACATGGGGAAAAAAAATCCACAAACACCCCCTCCCCACACACACACACACACACAAACACCGAACACACACACACACAAATTCATGGAACAAACCTCAGTCAAACAGAGGTTTGAAACCAGTGAGTGATATCTGAGTACCCGACGACCCGGTCTATGTGGTGGCCCCGTTTGACTCAGTGTACAATGCACATAATGTGTGTTTATGTATAAATAACTCTCAAATTCAGCCACAATTTTGATGTATTTTTGTAAAACCAACTCACTGGTTTGGGTGTAAAACCAAAGGTGCCCTTGTATAAACGTACTGTTTGCAAAGCTACAGTACAAATAAAAGAAACAGCTCGGTGTGGGGTCTAGAACAAATCTCCATTTGTCGCAGCTTAAATCAAAATCGCAGAGTTCGTCCAGTGTCTCACTCTCTTTCCACATCTGGTAAAAGTTGTTGCTGCACAGTGACCAGACCTGGATATGGATTATCTTCAGCTTTTTACGTCCTGGAGACTTTTGCATTGTTTGATTATTAATATAAGAAAGAAACTGCTCTCCTCACAGACAATCTGAAAGTGTAATCCCAGCAGTGTGGGGACGGCTGTGTTTCAGGTGGTAGAGCAGGTCGTCTACCAATCAGAAGTCGGTGGATTGTTAGATAAACGCACTCTATGATTGCGTGTGTGACTGAGGGAGTGAGAAAGCACTTTGAGTGCTTAAATTGAGTAGAAAGGCACACTGCAAGTACCAGCCCATTTACCAATTTGCTATGCAAAGCAGTTACCTAGCTCGTGTTTGCCTTCGCTCCTCAGTAGCCTGTTTGGGCTTTTTCTGCAAGGATGGCAGCTGCTAGCTGCTGGGGGTCTGTGATGTGGGGGCTTCTGGCCATAACCCGGCTTACCAGCTCTGAGGGAAAGATGTTGCACAGGTTTATGTACACTTTCTCCCTCGCATCGCCGTAGCGACTGTGTGCGGGGGACTCTGGGTGCTGTGACATGTAGGAAGGAGGGGCATGGGAGGGCACGGTAAGGTGAGAGCTGTGAGGTGGGTATGGCGGGAGAGGGGTGCTGGATGAATGAGGCGGGCAAGGAGAGTGGGCTGGTGGCGGTGGGTGGCTCAGGTAATGAGTTGGGGAGGGGTGTAGAGCTGGGTGAGAGGAGTGATGCTGGGCGTAGCCGTCTTGCGCCCATGGAGGAGTGTGCCAGGACGACTGGCGGGTGTCTGGCAGGCTTTGGTAGGTAGGTGGCTCGTATCTGGATGGCGGCATCGGCGGCTGCCTGTAGTACTTTTCCCAGCTGGGCAGGGCTTTTGGTCGGTGGTGATGGTGCGATGTGGAGAGGTGTTCATACAGGTGTGAGTCGGACACACTTTCTGCTCGCGTTGGGGCCAAGCAGCGGCCAAGGGGGGAGCCGGGGGGTGCGGGGTTTGACTGCGGCAGAGAGTGGTAGTCGCCTGGGCAACTGGACCGAGCGGTAAGCGGTTGGTGCTGGAGATGAGGGGGCAGGGGGTAGAGGGGCCGCTTTGGGGGTGCCTCTAGTGGAGGCGGATCATGAGTGCAGCTCTGCCCGCGTGCGGCGCTTAGGTGGTAAGGGTGTAGTCCTGTGCTGGGCGTGCGGCTGTGCTGAATGTTTGTGTATTCGGCAGGATGCAGGCCACAAAGTTCATGGCTGGATGTGGTGTGATGGGAGTACAGTCGGCCATGCGGATTAGGAAAATGGACGGCATCTTCCAGTAAGGGGTCTGGGGGGCATCCGGGACACGGCCTGTCGCCGTACGAGTCGCAGCTGCTGCCGCAACTGACGCTGCTTTCGCTGCTGCACTCGGAGCCGGCTGAGCCCAGCCGCAGGTCTGTGTCGTTGGGGAAGCGGCAGTCTGGGCTCCGTCTGGAGGAGAGGCTCAGGCCCGAGTAAGCACGTGTTACTGAATAGTAGCTTAAGTCTGGAGACTCACAGTGAGGGTAAAGGTCATGGCTGGGGGCTGGTAAGTGAGCGTGAGGCATCACTGCTCTCGCTTGCTGCTCTTGTGGGAGGCCAAGAGTGGATGGTGGGCCTCCTGGGGCCGAGGACATGCTTATACTCCCACCGCAGCTACTGCTAGTGGAGCTGCTACTGCTGCTGCTGCCGCACACACTGTTCTTCTGTACCTCCACCCTCCCTTTGGCCAGCAGCTTCTCCTCGGCGTCGCTGTATGACAGAGCTCGGATGCTGGGATCCGACTGCCTTTTTGGGGCGCCTTTCTTGGCGTCGATGGTGCCAGCTGGCACGCTGTGGCTCTTTACCAGCCCGGCGTCCCCCTGGTTCTTTGAGGCGACGCAGGTCTTGGCACTGGCGCGCAGCTCATCAGCCACAGCACGCTGAGGTTGGGCGCCTCGCTCCGGGTGGTAGTACTTACACTTGTGACCATAAGTACACTTCTTACCTGAAGCAAAGAGACACAATGTGCGCTTCAGTAAACAGGTAAACACACGGAGTGGGCGGAGAAAGTGGAGCTCATTTACTAACTAACTGCGCAACATCATCACTGCTCTTTCCACTTCCTGGTAAATTTACAAATACAGAGAAACATAGAGAAATGGGGGTGTGGCTGTATGCCGACTGATCTAGAATGAATTTGATTTAGTAGCATACACACAGAGGTGAGAAAAAATTGGCTGGTGCACATGTCATAAATCTGACGGTAACTTTGTGCAGGATAGGAAAGTCTCCACTCACGCATTTGCAAATGAGGCCCGAAGTCACCACACACTGTGAGAGAGATTCTAATTCAATATAAATTATCACTTTGTTCTTAGAAAATAAAACATGTTTCTTGTGCTTTATTTCAATGTGTATTTTGTGACTTTCTTCTCACCGTATGGACAAGGCTGCTTCTTCTGCTCAGGCACAACGGGCCTTTTCCTCAGGAAGTTATCCAAGCTGGGGCCGTGACGACCAAGAGGGTCATCTGGCGGCATGAATCTGCAAGATTAGAAAGGATGAGAACATTAATTCGCTATTAGAGGAAATACGATGGCTTCCATACACATTATTTAAAGCTGCTTCACCAGCTTCAAGTGTGGAAGCTTTAAACTGGAATCGCACAGAATATAATTGATTCCTCACATATAGCAAAGTGAAAAATGCCTTCTTTATATCAGAGTGTGAGATTTTATTTCTAAATAAACTTTATTCGTTTATTTAAACATCACTCTGAATGAAAGTCATGAATGTCCTCATAACATCCTCCCCTACTCACTTATCATTGACAAAGGAATACATAAGAAGCCGCTCATCTATGAACTTCTTCCACTCGGGCTTCTCGTTAGCCAGGTCTCTGTAGTTGTCGTTGGAGACGATGATGCCGTCTGACTCAAAGGCCAGCTTGACAATGAAGCGGTCGTCATAGCAGACCACACGTCGACCTTGGACACGCCGTGAAGGCGTGAACACCAGGATTTTTTCCTTCTCTAGGCGACGTAAGATCTCCTGATCTGTGAAGGAAAGGATTATACTAAGGCCGGGGGAAAATGCAGTGCTAGAAAACCATTATTACCTATTTTGGATCTTTAGCCCTGTGAGTTACTGCTGATGTGTTCAGGGCCTTTCACCCCACGACCCTAAGGTGGATAAGCAGTTAAGAAAATAGATTTTAGTTAAACCGCGTCATCTGCTGACCTGTTATAGGGGCATCGGGGCGGGACTGCTCTTTCCGCCACGCAGGCACAAAAACTGTGATGTCTTGATGGCCACGCTCGAGGAACCAGTCTACAGCCAGCTGGATGCCCTGACAGGAAAACACTTCCTTGTTGCCATGACTGTGAAAACGGTGAAAAGGTAAAGTCAGTGTAAATAAACATTTATGACAGCGGTTTCCTGTGACAAACATTTATACATATATAATAATAGAGCTCACCTCATGGCTACATTGCTACCGTCTATCACAATTGGCCGCAGGTTGTCCTGGTCACACAAAGAGTCTGAAGGACAGGGTGAGTCTGACCTCTGGCCTTCCAGCAAATCAGAACAACCACAGGAGGATGAGGAAGATGAAGAGGATGAGGTAGAGGCTAATAATCCAGCCGGCTGCTCACTGTCTGACTTGGTTCCCAGCTTGACCAGCTCTCCCAGTATGTCATTGATGAGGGTGTCGGGGCCGAGCTTGGACAGCACCAGTCGCACCGTCTCCTCAGAGTAGCCCAGTTTGAGGGCAAACTCTAGCTTAGCCTGGTACTCTTTCCCACCAGCTTCATAGCCAGGCTCTGAAGCAGACAGACTGGGTGGAGGTTCAGTCCGGTGCTCACACGAGGAGCCGAGCGTTGACTGGGCATGAGCGTCACATTCAAGCTCTGCTACAAGTTCACATGGGGGCTCAGGAGGGCCTTCCGTGCCTAGGTCTACACACTGGGTCCGGCAGAGCGGCTGGTGGCTATTCTTGCTTGGAGTCGACCCTCCGTCTCCTCCATCCGAGTCGGTACCTGGAGCGAGGGTGGAGCTGGAGGTCAACGCTGACTCGGCCTCTGTGTCTGACCCACCGTTTTCCTCTAGGACGGTCAGTGGAGGGGAGCCAGCGGTGCTCTCCCCCTGCTCCTCCATAGCAGGGGGCCCGTCAGCGCTGCCAGCCTGCCGGTCACCCCCTGCTACGTGTAGATACTCCAAATCCAGCCCCAGGTCGAGGATATGGCCTGCACCTGCCTCCACATGGTCCTTCTGACCCATGGGTCTATCACAGACATCCAGCACACCGGGCTGACTGCTGCCCCCCTCACAAAACTTTACTCATTGGTACCTAAAGGAAGAAAGGTGGAGCGAGTGAGTAAACCGTAGATAAAAGATGGATTTAGCTGTCAAGCTGTGCCCAATTTAGTGAAATCCAGGATTTGACTACATTTGACTGGCTTGGCTCATATTTTTAATTTTATAGTCTGCATGACTGTCAGATGACTTCATGTAGCTAAGATAAACTAACATAAGCCAACCCACATTGAAAGCTGACTGAAACTAAGGGAATTTTAAAAAAATGAAGATAAAGTAAATAAAATAATAATAATACTAATATCCAATAACTGAGACTAGTTAGAAGATGCATTAAAATAAGACTTTCTTCTCTGCTAATGATACATACATACATATATGATGCGATGACACAAAGGCCACCAGGAAAATTGGGTAAATCCCTACTTAAACCGATATGTGGGTGAACACTTTGGCTGAATAGTGTGGCATTTGCTACCACGGCAGTTCCACTGAAATTCCAGAGAGAAATCATTTGCAAAAAAGAGGATTTGCATTCAGGCTGTGTGAGGTACAGAAAGTCAACACCGACTGTCATTTTAGGGAAATCTGATTTTACACCTAGACTTTTCAGCTAACATCGTTGGGTCCATCTGTTCTGCCCCCCCCCCTCCCCCCTCCCCCCCCCCCCCCCAAAAAAAGAAACTCTGACTGGCCGCGTGGAGCAGTTGGGGGAATCTGGTCAGGCACAGGCTGGAAGACACAAAGAGCTGATGGGGCCTCTCACCCTAATTAATGGACTGCCGCGTTTTTTAATGTCTGGCCCAGTGTGTGTGTGTGTGTGTTTTAATAGCACCATGCCACAGCACATTAATCTACATGGGGGGTGAAATAGGGTGGTTGGACCATTCTCCCTCCTCATTCGACCTGGTAATTAAGGCCCATATGCTTCTTCCCACCGGGGTCACTCATTAAAAAACTGAGGGCTATGAAGTCAATCGGGGCAATGTATTTGAGCATGAGGTGTGAGGTTAGGCTCATTTGAAACAAAGGTTTAATAAAGGTCTAGAGGTTTGTAATAAGGGCAAAGTTCATCTGAGAAAATGAAATTAGAGACATTCATCTTATCCTGAAATGAAATCTGCAGGAAAATTCCACAACAGCAAAAAAATGGTTTTGGATGTGCAAAGTTAACTTTTTAAAGTGCTGTTTGGAGCAAAGTTGGCTTTTCCCCATTTTGATTTGATTCCAAATCTGCAGCTTGATGTATTCTGACTGGACTGGACTTAGAAGTTTAAAATCTTTCCACTTCCAAAACGTTAAATTTCTTAAAGCCAGAACACAACCCTGAAGACGAGCAGATGATGGAAATGGGGAAGTGACTTAAAGCTGGTGGGAGAACGGGGAGGATCGGTTAGACAAGGGGTGGAGTGAGTGTGCATTTTATGAAAAAGGGCTGCCTAGCAACGTGGCTGAGCTACTGTTGCTAAGCTACAGCTGTTGAAAGTATTCTCCCATCCAAATGCCAAGACAGAGGCTGCAGCGTTCAGCCGGCGACCTGCCTTAATTTACACATGTTACAAAAAAAGGTCTGCTGCGAGAGGGGGCAGAGGGGCTTAAGTGTGCCTCACTGGTAACCCACCAAGACAACAATAGACCCACAGCGCTGATTAGGACTGGGACCTTGGCATTAACTGATGTGGGTGTTGATGGTGCCCTGGGATGCACACACAAACACACTAACAATCCAAGGTGACTCATACTGCTGTGGAGAGAGTGGGACTGAGTTTGCAGCACATCAACTAGACTGATGATCTTCTCTCAACAATCTTAACAATCAGCTAATCTAAAACGCGAGCATTGCATCAGCACTGCATAACCTCAGACAGTCTGGTCAGGCACATCAACGCTTACAAATGCAGCTAAAGCGAAAATGTGGATGACAGCAGCAGAATAACATCAATATTAGAAATGTGACTACACTCTAAAAAGATCTCACAGCGCACAGTTTGGAGTCAAAAAAAGGCATTATTTGGAATACATTTTTTGGGCTTGGGCTTCAGCAGTCCACCTAAGTTTTTACTGTAGAAGTGCAATCTGTTTTTTTTAATATTTACCACATTATATCTCAACATGAATCAAAAGCTGACAAATAATTCATAGCCTTAAAGAGGGTAATCAAGAGCATTCTAAATATCTAATAATGTCTACCCACAGATATCTGTAGAGGTTACGAAATCCTGTCCATACAGAAAATAATAGTTTAGCTGATAGCTGAGCTGATATCTTACACTATTCGTTCATTTTGTTGTTGCACTTTAATTTCTTCCACTCTTTTGGATCAGGGAAAAACAAATAATTCTCAGTTATAATAAACAACTGAACAGCTTTAAAAGGTCTGCTGGTCTTCATCATACTATTTTGCAAAGTAGTGTTTGCCTCAGTGCAAAAATGATATGACATAACAGATAAATACCATCCTATTTTATACAGTTTGCAGGTATCAGACAATATTCTCTGTACTGAAACCTTTCTGGTTTCTACTTGACTGTGTTCTACTGAACAATCACATCTGATAGTTCTTGTGGCCATTTGGAAACAATGACCAGTGATCGGAACACAGAGATATCCACCACCTACATCAGGAGCCCTGAATCACCCAGAGGATAAGTCAGCAGGCCAGCTGATGGGCTCCCAGATTGCATACAGGGTGCCAGCTAATAAATAAAGCTCCACCTGGTAGGTTTGGCTGCTCCCTTATTTACCAAGCAGTTATCACACCGAATGGTTGTATCCACGTGTTTGATTTGGCAAAGATTTTTCACCGAATGCCATTGCACCTATCCGGGCGTGGTACCGGCACACTACCAGTACACTAGCTTGTGACCGATATCAGGTCAATATCCATTTGGATGATTTTTATAGAGTAAATATTCCAAATACAGATCTATCTGCTGATATTTTTAATATACATCAATGGAGGCTTCTTCCTGTTAAAAGGGAGTTCTTCCTTCCCACTGTCGCCGAGTGCTTGCTCATAGGCAGTCATCTGCCTGCTGGGGTTTTCTCTTTATTACTGTAGGGTCTTTAACTCAGGGCCTTGAAGCGACTGTTCTTGAGATTTGACACCATACAAATAAAATTAAATAAAACATGCAATCGAATGGTGGTACATCTGAGGCCGGTCAAAACTGCCTGTTAATATCAACTGACTGACATATTAGTTTGGATCTGCTAATAATCGTTATTACTAGTTACTGTGCAGATTATATTCATGATTAATTAATAAAGTGAATTTTCTACAGGGCAAAAGAAACCAGTGGCAAATAAAGTCTGAAAAACTGCTTTGTCACAGTCAAAGTTACATTATTTACATCATTTTGTATAAAAAAGCAGTCCAAAGCCCAAAGATATTAACTACTGAGATAAGTTAAAGTAAGCACATATTTACATAAAACACTGGTGATGACTGTAAAACATGTGGCAGGCTCTGGATCTTTTAGTTCTGTTAAGTTTCTTTGCTTTCACAACCTCTTTACCCTCATTTGATCTTTTTCACAATCTGGATAAATCTAATCATAATCCCGTAGTTTGAGCTGCTTAGCTTCAAAAAACCTGAACAGTCACGATAAAAGCTTGTAAGTCTTTCCACAGCTAAGGTTTTAAAAGTCTTCTTGTGTAGCAGAGCGCTGCAGACGAATGCACGTGAAATCGAGTCCAGCTTTAACGGCCCAACGACATCACAGCATCTCCAGAACCTCCAGGTTGAGTGGGTGCGTCTTTCAAACATCAGCTCCCACATACACACACAAACACACACACAGCACTGCTGGCTTTGATGGAACTAGTAATGAATATGTAACACAGTCCTTACAGCGCTTTGTGCAA
>VUQR01023301.1:37845-81828 GCA_015108515.1 Hemichromis elongatus | reverse complement strand
GTATATGGAGATTATTGTTGATAATATACCTCTATGTACCCTGATTAGTGAAACGTTCTCATGACATTGCAATTCAACTGTGTTAGGCTAACTGTATTCCTTAAATCAACTAATGAGGCAAGAGAAACTTCCAAAATAATAACAGATACATTCATCTCTTTATGATTTTTATCAAATCAGTGCTTGCAAAATTGTGATGGATACAGTTATACAGTTCATCTAACTTAAATCTACCGTCATTACAGCAAAAAAGAAAGTGACTAAGGTCGTTTGTAACATGCTAACCCTAACACGCACACACGTTTTGTACTGAAGCGCAGTATGCCCATAAATTCATCCATGCATGGCCAGGATGATTATGGAAAATGTATGGCAAGCAGACGCTGTGGAGGATAATTCCCTTCCAGCTCTCAGCGGGTAATGTCAAAATAATTATCAGTCGAGACAGCTCAGTGGGCAGGCAGCACCTCTTCATTATACAGTAAGGTTGAGGAGGCTAACAACCTCAAAATGTAGTAGTATACACTATACAAAGTCCATCGTGAAACTTTTTAAATCTTTTTCATTTTTAATCCTCAATTTCTTTATATACCTCTCTCATTTGACCCACTCAACAAATAATGTGAACTAGAATGGGATGAGGTGAGAAAAAAAGAATAGTACATGAGCATGTACAGTCATGGTGAAAAGAAAGTACACCCTCGGTCAGTTCTTGGGTATTACATTAGAACAGGGGTAGGGAACTCTGGGCCTCGAGAGACGGTGTCCTGCAGGTTTTAGATGTGTCCATGATCCAAAACAGCTGATTTAAATGGCTAAATGACCTCCTCGACATGTCTTGAAGTTCTCCAGAGGCCTGGTAATGAACTAATCATTTGTTTCAGGTGTGTTTACCCAGGGTGAGATCTAAAACCTGCAGGACACCGGCTCTCGAGGCCTGGAGTTCCCCACCCCTGCATTAGAAATTAAAATAAATTTGGTCTGACATGAAAAACAACACAAGACATATTACACATGGTATTTATTTCTTTAACAAACCAAATAAACTGTCTTATACAGAAGAGGTTATGGTTCACTTAATGACTGCAAAACAAGCCCAAGTCATCACACCTCCATCACTGTGCTTGACAGTTGGTATGAGGTTGTGCTGTTGGTGCACTAAGTATTATGATCAGTGATTTGGACCACATTTGTTCCAAAGGGCAAATGAGAACTCTTGTAGTTGAGTCATATACAATTTTGCAAAGCTAGCCATGCTGTTACATTTTTTGAAAGGGGAGGCTTTCCCCCTGAGCTCAACTGTCTGTACACTGTTATAAGTGTGCCACAAAACCAACCAATCACAGACCAGGATGCAAAAATTCTGATTGGCTGTTACGTTCTCCAATCAGCTTGCTTGCTACTGCATTCCAAAAACAGGGTCCAGAATGTAGCTAAATCCATTTTCGGTTAGTATGTTTAATTATTTTATTTTAAAATATAAAATTTTTTTTAAGAGCATTGTTGGTTTTAATCTAGTTTAAACCAAACAATTGGATTGGAGACGTAAACATCCAATCAGAATTTTTGCATCCAAGTCTGTGATTGGTTGGTTTTGTGGCACACTTATAACAGTGTACAGAGAGTTGAGCGCGCACGGAGCAGAGATGTTGTGAACGCAAATGGCTCACTGAGAGCTGTGAGCACAGAGCAGAGATCTGAGCAAGAGCAAATGCCAACAACTGAGCGAGAGGGGCTCTTATTGTGTGTGTATATGGATAATAGCAAACACTGAAATACGTTTCTTTCACACAATCTGCTTCAACCACACCGTGACACAATTGCCTTTTTAAGGATCACTGCTGATGTCTAACCTTCTTTGCATTGGCTCCAGAACTGTCTACTTTTGCGCTCACATTTGCTATGATCGGTTAATTATGTGCTATTTTCACTCTTAATACTTAAAGAATCACTAAGGTTGTACTTAATCTCTACATACCGCTTCTGCATTTTGGCTTAATATAAAATATAAGTAAAATTTGTCATACTTAATTAGTTTTTTAAGGTTCCATTTAACTAATTGTAAGACAAGTTAAGAACCAGTTTGTTTGCATTGTACTTGTATCCTTGTGTCCTGAGACATTAAACCTTGCAATTAAGGTATAGTGTAATTTTTTTAAACCATGCTCCTGGTTAATACCAATTAAAAAATGTCAGATAAGACAATAAAAAAACAACAACAACAGATAAGTAGAGTTTTTTATATACAGTATAGAGAGGAAATTTTATTTCTGGAAAAAATAACCACATTGACACAAGCGCATGCATTTTGATTAAGTTATTACAGTCAGTGTCATCATTTCCCATAGACATGAATTTATGTGCTTTTAAGAGACTTGTCAATAAACTTATTTTTTTAAAGATTCAGAAAGTGTGTGAGCAGTTAAATTGAGCTTGTTAGAGTGATGGACTTTATTATACCTGAAAAATGGCTCCTGCCTTTGTTGTGTCTGCTGTGTGTGCGTGGTATTGTAGTTGTTATTAATACATTACCTCCATGTGTCTTAGGTTAACAACACTTTCATATCATGTCCTTTACTGACCTTGCACACACACATGCATGGGTGAACATACACAAATTTGAGCACAGACAGTGCTCCAAAGGGAGCTCACATTAGGGACATTTCTGCTCATATGATTGACTGCTTTGAATAAGGGACCTTGGAAAAACATCTGGGTAAGTGACAAATATGCCCCCCTGGCTGCCTTTGTATGAAGGAGACACACACTGTGTGTGTGTGTGTGTGTGTGTGTGTGGGGGGGGGGGGGGTGATGGAGCGAGAGAGAAAGAGAGAGAGAGGGAGGGAGTAAGAGTGAGTTAGAGAGAAAGACACCAGTGTGTGTGTGTGTTGAAATATCTCCAGTGCTACACAAAGACTTGCCAGACGGCTACTACTGGCAGGTTTTTGCGTGTGCTTGTGTAGGTGTGTGTGTGTACGTGTGCGTGTGTGCATGTAAAATGTGTGTCCTTGCCAGCCACTTGACATCACACAGCCCTCTCGTGGCAGGCTTCTCGGATCAGTAGCAGAATGGATAAGGCCATTTACCAGCATCTTATTTGGTCAGGGTCAGACCTCCAGTAACAGTTTAATAGGTGTTGAGGGTGGCTGCTACATGGAGCAGAGCAGCTTTATCTCTACATATACGTATGACACAGTGTGTTTTTATGTACCTGGAAGTGGTTTAAAAACCAAATGTCTTAACAACTAAGAAATATATTGTTTATATAATTTATTTTTGCATTCAACTGTATCTGTGCCCTGTCATTATGCTTTTTAATTCCATTCAATTCAATTTTATTTATGAAGTGCCAAATTACAATAACAGTTGCCCTGAGACACTTTCAATTGTAAAGTAAAGACCCCACAATAATAATGTTTACGAATGCATTCATATATATGGGGAATAAACATAAAATGAACATGTCAAAGTCTTTAACAAAGAAAAAACCTCAGGTAGTTAGATTTCAGTCCTGAGGTTCGGACCCTTTGGGGAAAACCAATGTAGCCCATAGTTTACTAATCTTATAACTGAGCTTCCTATAGTGTTATTTTGAAACTGTTAAATATTATAAAATTTCATCACCTTCGATGAAATATCCAACACAGAAACAGACACAGATGTAGACCCTCCCACAGACTAAATAGAAATATATGCATATACCCCCAGTCATACTACATACTTAGACACATAAATTCACAGACACATGCAATCACACCTACGCTGACAGCTAAGGTTCTGCTGAAGGTCATTCATAATGATTAAAGAGGCATCTCTGCAATGATTTTTAAATGACCCTTGGGACACTTCGACCATTGACACCTCTTCAAGAGAAAATTACTTTATCGTGCCCTGGGACACCTGAATTTAGACTGACACGGTGACAGTCTAACAGACATATAAGCATTTAAGAGCAGACTGGTGGAAAAAAAAAAACGTAAAGGCAAATGAAAACACAGGGAGAGTCACACGGAGTCATGCATAAAATGTCATAAATGATATGAAAACGTGTAGGGCTGTAGTGGTGAGTAAGCTTGAGCTGGTAAAAAACAGAGGGAGGACAGACGAACACACAGGAAAGTATGTGAAGACATGCATTCATACAGAGACGTAAAAGACAGCCTGGACTAGCCCAAAGCCAGAAACCCATCCATCCAGTCTGAGAACAATCCCAGTCAGCACCAGTGGGAATATAGCCCCAGTTCAATCCCAGCACACACTCATACGCGCACACACACACACACACCCTGCAGCTCTTTTCTTCAAGCCGCTGATACAGAGGTTTTGGTAATAGCCATGCTGATGGTGTGATGGCTAATTTCACCTTCATGCACTTGGTGTGTGTGTGTGAGTGTAATAATCACCTTGAGCCATGCAGGTAGTGGATTCCCCCAGAGATCACCTCGGTTTGATTTGACATAACACACCTCACATGCACACACATACACAACAGTTTAGTGCCAATATTAACATATAAACTAGCGTGGCTTTGTTAGAACTGAGGATCACCTTCACACACCATTCAAGGTTATCACAAAAATTATTAACAGTGTGTAGGTGTATGAGGGATGTTTAACAATATCTGTTGTAGGGGATTAGGATATTGAGCTGAGATATTACCTGTCTTTAGGTTCTATCTTTAGTTTCACAGTTTCTTCACCAAAGGCTTGTGTTACCAAAGCACTGACCTCAAGTGTTAATTAAATTAATTAATCATTGTGTCTACTGTAGGCTTTTGAGGCTAAAGCAATATCATGCTAACAGGTATGCTACAGAGTATTTTCACTATGTTAATTGTTGACCATGCTTTCACATCACTGTCTGCTTTGTGTGAGTGTAATCACACAATAAAATGAGTTGCTGACATCAGCAGCAAATTTCACTGCATCTAACAGACACATCATTACCAAGGTTTGCATCATCATGCTTTAAAAACATAACACATTTTTTTACAGAACCTCACAGCTCATTATCAGTATAACCTGGCAATGAACTGCATTTTGCTGGATTCTTTCCCCAGCCTACGATGCAGCATTGTCAATAGCTTAGTACAAAGACTGCAGCTGTGATTTTTAGGATGCCTGTCTTTACTTGGGCAGTGTTTGATTTTCTCCTTGGATCAGCAACTGTCTATGTATTCATCTATCCATCTGTTTCTACCCCCCAGCCTCCACCTAGACAAAGAGGAAAAACTGGTAACTAGCTCCCTTGTTACCCTGTCAGTTGGTATCTTAACAAATAAAGCATGTCTAATTGCATTGCTGGGAAACATCTTGGAGTAATTACATGTCCGCTGAAAGTAGGCCATTACCCTCAAACCAGCAAGCGATAAAAACAGACAAAAACAGAGTACGTTGCAGTAAATGCAATTTGGTCAATTAACTGGTCAATATCAACTATAATACAATTAGGAAACACACAGGGACATCCTTGTGATTTAATTAGTAAGAGAAACTTGTTTCATTTATTGCAGCTGACTGTTTTTACATGCAGTTTGCCACTTTCCTTGAGGTAACCTTACAAACTGCTTGGTAATATACAGTATTTACAGTCTCTGGGGTCTCACAGATGGGCTACAACAGCAGAAGACCACACCAGGTGCCACTCCTGTTGACTGAAAACAGAAAATTGAGATTAAAACTCAAACTGGACAGTAGAGGACAAATAAAAAAAAAAAAAATGACTGGCTTTGTTGACTCTTGATATCTGGTGTAAGGACTATTTTCTTGTCACACTTAGTACCAACGGAGCATTGTTTACGTGCCACAGCCTACCTTATTATTGTTGCTCACCAAACCAATCACCCTTCACCCATCTTCTGATGGCTGCTTCCAGCAAGGTAACACTCCATATCACAAGGGTCATATCAAACTGGCTTCTTGAACAAGACAATGAGTTCCCTGAACCTAAATGACCTGGATAGTCACCAGATGTCAGTCCAGTCAATCATCTTTGGTATGCATTGAAATGGGAGAGTCACATCAGGGATGGATGACAAATCTGCAGCAACTATGCAATGCTATCGTGTCAAAATGGAACAAAATCTCTGAGGAATAATTCCAGTATGTCGTTGAATCAATGCACAACAAATCAAGATGGTCATGAAGGCAACAGGGGGATACAGCACGGTGTTAGCAATTTAAATTTCATATTTTTGGAGGAGGTTTCTTTATGCTGTGTTTTCTATTTCCTATTTGTGGGACTTAAGATAAAATGACACCATTGCAAAAGTGCAGAGAATTAACCATTTAAATTTATGACGACATTTTGCAATAACTGGGGGATTTCTGTATTTAATAGGGAAAATACTAAATTGCAAGAACTTGACATAGACAAATATCTGGTGAGATCAAAGGGTGGCACTTTTTACGGTGTTGATGATTTGGGTTTCTTTTGTAGGCACTTCACTAAGTCAACCATGACGTCCTCTGAATACCATAATATGAAAGATTTATATTCTCACTATGCACCAGCTTTTACCTTGCTAGCACCAGGTTATATCTATTGTTACCTTCATAACTGGCTTAATTCTTTGAGAGCTGTATACATGAATACCTGTGAACCTCACTTAAGTGAAGCAAAATTGTAAACTGGGCCAAGGTTCATCCACAACGATGTGAAAGAAGTCGTACAGAATGAATACTTCAAGATATTACTGCTGAAGGCGCTTCTACAAGCGTTGTGTGTACTTACTTTTGCACATCAATGTATATTAAAAATTTGGCCTCATCGTTCACTAAAGTTATGCACAATCTAAAAACTCAGTTCCAAAATTCAAGATTTTTCCTTGTATAATATTGCTAGAGTTACGTCTTCAGAATGACTTAAAGTAACATAATATATTGCCACTGCTTTTTCCTATAAGGTTACAAACACATCACTGCAATGCAGGAGCCAAGCATAATGCATAAAACAATTATTAATAATTATTAATGTGCAGTGGCAGTGTGGTCAACAGATAATGATAGTAACAACAAGAGTTGATTTTACTCATATTTTATTGCAAAAATATAGATTTGATAACACACTACAAAAACATCAACACAAACATAATACATGACAGTCTCAAAAACAAACCAATAGCACATCAGTAGCTGAGTATTGTTACTGTGCTTTCAATAAATCACAATGAATTTGTTACTCAGTCGCTTAAAACTGTATGCGTGAACTGATAAAATAATTACCTTTGAGCTGGGGACAACTGATTAATCACATACTTGTTTTGTATGTTAACACTTTGTGAAAGCTGCACATAATTTCTAAGATCAAATATGTGATAATCAAATAAATGTACCTGTTTTCCACTTCCTGAGAAGTTCAAAACACAAATGCAAGTGGACAGTGCCGTCGGAATATCAGTGTTTGTCCCACTGCAAATAGAGATTTGAAGAATTGCTTTCTCTCAAAAATGTTATTGAACAGGCAAATACTGTGGTCTCGAATTACAATTGTACATTTTTTAACCCAGAGACATTTTTCCCCCCCATCAGTGTTGTTTTCTATATGGCACAAAATACAAATCGTATGCACTTCATCAGCAGTTGCTAAGATGAAGCGGCCCACGAAAGAAGTTGAATAAGTTCAAGCTTATTTCAAACATACTTTAAACCAAAAAATAAGTTGTACAAAGTCTTTGACTTTATTTGCACAGTTGCTCCAAAGTATAAGAACTGCTGAAACGACAAATCAAAAATAGTAGTAATATTAATAGTAATAGTAGTAATGGAAGAATGCTAGAACTGTGGGCCCTGATACAAATCAACTCACTTTCAAGGACACCTAAACCCATATTTTCAGTATGTTCACATCTGACAAAAAAACCCCAAAAAACATAATCAGTTAGTGCAACCTTTTGTTTTTGTTACATTCCCATGCATTTGTGTAGGCAAAAATTATTTTTGCAAATAATGTCAGGTCACATATTGCTTTTGGGCCTTTCATAGAATCCAGTCAAACTGGTATCTCCTGGTTTATGCAGTGCTGCAATTTTGAAATAACCCCCTAAAAAACTCAGGTGCGAGTGCAATAACTTCTTATGGACATTTCTGCCTGGACCAGTGTGACTAACTTAGATGACCTCTTCTGAAACTCAAACAACAAAGATGTTACACAAGACCGGTTGTCTTATGTAATTTGACGAAACAATTTTGTCTCCTGCATTAACACTGCATCGCTGATGGAGTTTCAGCTGACAGTCACTGAAGAGTAAAACCACATAAATCTTTAGTATTTGCTGGTTTGTTGTGCTTTCTTTTTTTTTTTTCTTGGCTAAATGGGAGAAAAAGATAGTCATGCTATTGGAAAAAAGTGCTGAGAATAGATCGTTTGAATTGATGCTTTGATATTTTGAGCAGAGCATATACAGTAGTTAGCTTTGCTGTATATTCATTATTGTTTGCAATGCCAAGAAATCAATACCTGTTCTCACACTTTTGGAGTTAACAGCGGTGATGCTAAAAAGCTGTCAAGACTGGCTGAGATCTCGACATCAAGGTTTAGTGCTCTGTTGACTTCTTGTTAAAAAGCTATTAATTCACTTTTATTCTAAAAGATGCCCGTCAAACCCTGTGTTTACATCATGAAAGTGTATTGCTGTGCCATACACTAGAAAAGATGGTGCTCTACATCAATGATGATCATATAACTTTCATTTGTATTACAAATATGATCAATTCTTTTGCTTAACTGTAAAAATTTTACGCCATGGGCACCAATGAGAGTATGAAGGAAACGGTAATTCTGATAAATAGGAAATAATAAGGATACACTTGCTGACAGTAAGATGTCAGTCACCTATTGATATTTTAGTCAAACAAAGGGCAACAGAATTCTCATAAAGTGCAAATTAAATTAGTTCCAACAAGCATATTATCTGACATTCTTCTTATTGCCTGTAGACAATGTTGGCAAACATGTATAGAACGTTGAACAGTTGGGGCAGAGCATTTTGGCAGGGGAGTAAATAACGGTGCTCAAAAGATGAGAGGCACTTATAAGGGTGTCGCTTTTACTAATTGTTCATGCCCCAAGCATTTTAGTTTGAAAATTACAGTAAGCTGAAAGGGTGGTTGTAAAAAGCCAATAACACGATAATTGGGAAGGGCCGAAACACTGCGAAACCTAAACTAAAAGCAGTACTCGTGTGACTGAGGAAGCCTTATAACTCGCTGGGCCGTAAATAAAAAGTGCCCAACACAATTGCTTTTGCTGTACAGTACATGCCTTATATTTTGCACCATACTGATGCCGTTCCCCTGCTGAATTAAATACCTGCATAGCCACAATAATCTACATGGGTATGGATGTAAGTTTTACTGCCAAATGTTGCCTACTGTTAAATGCTTTTCATAAAAAAATAATAACATTGCTAAATGCCTACAGTTCCCCAATAATAAAAATGCAACATAGCAACATAGTTTTTCAATGTACAAGCCAAGTACGTAGACTATAGAGGCTATGCAGATATTTATCTTGTACCAGACTTTCACTCTGTTAGAACATTATGACTTCCAGAAACACATAATAATATAGAATATTAACCTGTGACCATTCCCCACTTTACAATCTTTTATGAAAGCAGTCAAGAAGTTTGATCTTGACAGCAGGTGGAAAAGCTTAAATGCCATTACCCAAGAGGGTCCTTACCACCATTAAGGACTTATCCCTTTTACCCATCTTGAACTCTGTGGGGGGGTCTGAGTGTTTCAAAGTGAAAGCATGTTTTTCGAAAAAGTGAAATGCCCCTTTAAAACCTTTACATTCTTCTTGTGTGCTTTTCTATACCTTTCATACAGTCAGGTGATGACACCTCTTTAAAAAAACTACTTCTACAATCTCATTGCATTTCCATCTGTATACCCCAACACTAGCAGTACACTAACCAAGACAAATATAAGCATGTTATCTGCAGAGCGTACAGATATAATGTCAGAACGTAGCTTCTCTTTAGGTGAACAACGCAGTAAAAAAACAAAACAAACAAAAATAAGGTCAAGTTTTAGCAATAAAGCACTGAGTAGCAATGTACGTATAACATACCATACCAAAGAGAAGTAAAGCAAGGGCTTGATCATTGACATCATTGTATATGTTTATACCATACAATACACCAGAAATTCATCAGTCCCTGTTCATAATTCTCATCTACTTCTAGTTTGAACAAAGCTTTTCTTGCTGTCTCATTGAGGGCCAATGAAAATATTTCTAGGTCTTGCACCAAAAAATAAAATGAAACAATCACCAACAACATAAGATAAATATTTGCTCTTTTTGCATACCCTTCTGGGGACCCTTATCTGGGGACAGGTGTGCTGGTTGCCCCCACTTGACAGCGGCCCAGGTCTCTGTAGCAGAAATGCCGATTCAGGATATCTGTCACTATTTACTAATGTGTTCTACTCTGAGATGACTGGTCAATATCCACTTGTCCACATGACAGCAGACAGAAGAACAATGCTCCCTGCTTTAAATATATAATACATTATATACATGAAAGACATGTAGGCAAAGCTGCTCAGTAGTCCAAGAGAGAGTATTATTATAAAACACAAACTGCCCACATGACATTTGCTCTTTTTTTTTTCCAAACAAGTAGAAATAAATAAACGATTATCAAGTAGATGAATATTGCCACCTTATTTTCAGCAGTCCTGTTAGAGTGAGGTTTATTGTGGTGTTGCAGACATGCGTGTGAGAGACACTCCACGGCATGGTGAACTGAACAGATTGCTGATGGTTTTCTGCAGTACCTGAAGTTTGTCGGTTCTAAGTGAAGGCTTGATGAAGATCAGAGTGCACTCCTGACAGAAGGCTGCATTGGAATCCGTGTAGAAGTTCCCTTAAAATCTGAGGAAAATGTTTCATTAGAATACCAGTAAACAGTCTCGTTAGAATCTTTGTGATCCTTTCCATGAGAATCTGAGCGGCAGCTCCATTTTTTCATGAACAAACGTTCCATCAGGATCGAATGAACCTTTGACGGGTGTCTGTTTGTTCCAGTTGTGTTCTACTGGAACTACATCTAAACATGAAGTGAAGTTTTCATTTGAAAATGCACGATCGATGAACGGATGTCAAATCAAAAAACTGTCCAGTTCCAGTGGGGATCCTACCTTATGGTTATTTAAATGAAAGATTTACTCATGAATAAGCATTTTCTTCTTTTAAATATCAGTAAAATCTTTTAAATGAAGGTTTTTAAGCAATTTCAGTGTTCCATGTGCTGCTTGCCTGCAATCTGTGTGAATGTTTCACTAAAATATGTCTGAATCTTTCAGCTAATAGATCAGTTTACAATTAAAACACACATTGCTTTGTAGTAACTACAGGTCACTGTAAGTGAAGGGTCTTACACATACTCAGAGAAAAGCCAGCTGAATAACATACAATCAGTGGCCTCATTCAGAAGCTGGTTTTAAGGACAAGAACGGTTTCATTGCCACATTGTAGCAGTGCTCTACATTCACCCAGAAGAACAGCTTTAGAGAGTATGTTTAAGTGTAAATCTTCATGTCTTTAATTATTTGTTTTCACTTCTCTTTTTTAGCCTCTATAAGAACCATTCTTAAGATCTAGTATTTTAAAACAGCAAAGGTCAAGTATCTATTCTTGTCTTTCATTCAGTTTAAAGATTATTAAGTAAATGACAGTGAATACGAATATGGATGATTAAATTAGATTTTAGCTTCATTTTTGCACATAAAGATGTGGACAGGTAAAAAAACAAAAAAAACAAAAAACAAAGCCACAAGCACATCAGCATGTCAAAGCAAGTATTGGCATTAATGAATATAATGATAATGGTTCATTATATGGAACTGAATTAAGTGACACCTGATGGAACGGTAATCTCGATGGAGAAAGTTGCCAAAGAATCAGCAAGTGCTCTTTTTGTTCCATGGGGCTCAGCTCACCTGAGACAGGTTGAAAAAGTTCCCTTTGAGCCCAGTGTGTAAACTCACATGTGTGATACAGCCAAAAACTTCATGGTTGCTCTCACAGTTAGATCTGCTGTCTGTGTTTTAGGACTCCAAAACAGTGCCAAGAGGATCCCCAGAGTCATATAATTGAATAATAAAAGTTAAACCATTACTTAAGTTCAGTTTAGCTCACCATCATCATCCCTCCAAGTAGCACCACTCAGTCCAGTTCAGTTTGGTTTTAGTGCTGCAATATCCAATATTCCCAATGACACCAATGCAAACTCCACACACAGGAACCAACAGAGTGTGGATCCTCCAGTTTAGATCGGTTTAGATCTGGGTATCCTCGTCCACAGAAAGTGCTAAGCCACTTTAGGTCCAGTACATAGTAGGTCCATATATTGTATTTCTGTGTTTGTGTGTGCATGTACAAGTGTGTTCATGTGTCTGTATGTTTGTATTTCACATCATATGTTTACAGTTGAATTGGTGCTGTTCATATGGACCCTCATCTCCTGAATGCTAGTAATAATTTTTTTCTGGTGTCCAGCCAAGTTCACTCCTACTCTTCGCAAATCCCTGAAAAACAGCACACAGAAAACAGGGCACTATATTTAACAGATAAGGCAATGCATGAGAAAGTCATTGTAAAAAAACCTGCATGTTGGATTACTTACATACCTAAATTGGTTTTTAATGATTGAGACAACTAGTCTTTTTTGTAAGTTAAATAAGTTATATGCAATATCGTCTGAAGTTTGGGCTTTTGGATAAACACTGACTAAAGAGATTAAATTTAGCTGTTAAACCAATTTCTCAATCGTCCTTGAGTTGTAGATGATATATATATATATATATATATATTTTTTACTAATATTTTGAGTTATATCTACCTTTATATGAACTCTTAGTTTTATGAGGAGAAAAAGCATTTTAAAGTATTTGCACAGACTTGCAATCTTGTAATGCAGTGCTTACCAAATTTATTAGACCACCTGTAATAAAAATGAGAAAACACAAATATTTTAGAAATCTATCAAAAACACGTTTGAAAAATGTTATGTTTTAGGCAATTAACAAATTGATTTCACATTTTTATAACCAAATGTGAACCGGCACACTTCTTTGAGAAGTCAGAAATATATCAAGCCTAGAATTCAAGCATTGAAAATACATTTTCCTGTTTAGTAAATAAAGAACTGTAATTTGGCTTTACTATAATATGCTTTACACTAAATTTGAAAATGATTGCAAAACAACAAAAATGATAGCTAAGCATTGGCAGTAATAAATATCTTTAATTTAGGGCAGCACTGGCATAAAACTGACATTGGGTGGTGGTCTGATAAATTTGTTAAGCACTGTAGATAATCTTTGTGTGTTTATTAGAGTTCGTTACATTAAATGTTCTGGGGAAAAAAATCTGTGATGCTGTTTAAAGCTGGCATTAACATGGTCTTCCAATCCAGCTAAGTACAGGAGTGAATAGACCCAGTATACACTGAGAATGCATTGAAATCAGATAGGATTTGGACTGGGCTCAGTACTGGACCACAGTGTCTTCTGTGTAAGCACAGTCTGTAGGTAATTGTTTATGCACTACTGGCATAATAAGTGTAAATAGACACATATCACCAAGATGTGTCTCAAGCACGTTTGACTTTCTTTTTTCCTGGAACATGCCAATGAACAGACCCAGTCTTGTTTTCTTCTTATAACTACAGCAGAATAGGCACATGAAGTGCATTGCTGCTTCTCACCAGTAGAAAAACAACTGGAAACAAATGGCAGATGTGTTAGAATCAATGACACTTGGTCACTGATGTAAAGCAAAGACGCATTCTAATCCTGTAGGTGAGCTGTCATACTCTGAAGTGTCCACTTGTAAATACCCAGTGGATAGCGATATAACCCATGTTAATGCCTTACAAATGATTTATATTAAAACAAGGGGAGATGAAACTATAACTATATGCAGGGCTAGACATCCTAACACTCATGCATTTATACGTATGCGTGCATGTGCATAAGACTCTTACTCTGATGTCATCTGAGCCACCGTTTCCAGTGAAGAGTAACCTCCTTCCATAAACAGTTCGGTGTAACGTCCCATCTTGATGGAGTCGAGCCACTCTCCTACAGTCTGGCTTCGGGTGCTACAGTTCCCTTCTACGCTTGCATGCTCCACTAACAGGTTGGAAACTCTGGAACGTGGATGGGGAAAACAGTTACAGAGAAAGCAAAATTTGAAGGTGAGACTTCATGAAGCTATTTATGCACCATTACACAACTGCAAATGTTGTCCACTCAAAAGTCCTTGTCATTTGGCTCACTCTTCATGCTTACAAATAGAGCTCTCTCTTATCAAACAAAAATATTCATGCCAACTAACAACATTCTCCACGCCATAACTAGAAGAGGCGTGTGGTGTGAGAAAAGGACAAGCATAGCTCGAGTCATTTTAATCTCGACGCCCGTCATATGTCACTGTATGGCTGTTAGATAAGGTGTTGCTTTATTTAATGCGTTCCAGTGTGTGTCTGTGTGTGTGTGTTTGTACAAAAAGACAGAGGAAAACAAAAGATCTACCATTATTTCATTATCGCCGCAAAGAAAATAGCATAATGAAGTGTCTGCATAAATGTCTACTTCACAGCAATTATCGCCATTTCATACCATTATGTACTAATGCATTGCACATACATGGAGACGAAATACTAACTGAATGTTCAAATGTTACGACAATCAAAGGACACCCCACTGACTACATTTCAGACTACTGCTTCATTCTAAGAATATTAAGCCACTTCATTTCTCTGCTCTTCATTGCTAGTATGCAGCAGCCAAAGACTACGTTCATTTTTGTTTTAACTATGCTGCTACACAGGACTTCAATAAGACTCTATTTACATTTTATCTTGAAAGATGAAGTCTATTAGCTTAGAGTGCTGAGCCTAATTTGCTTAAAAATTAATGTGTAAACGAATACACTTCATTTTTAAGAGCCACGAAGCAGAAGCGTCATCAATAAGTGTTTAGAAATGGTTTATATAAAGCTAACACAGTTTCTTAACAAAGTCGAAGGTTTTCTAATAAAACCAGCAATCTTTTAGATGATGTCACCTTACTGTGCGTGTGTGTGTGCGTGCTTGCTTGTGGAAAAAAAAACTATAACTAATATATATTTTGAATGGTGTACAAAGTACAGTGTGACATCCTACCTGTGTGAGGAGTTGACAAGCTTTTTTAACGAGCTGGGGTTGCGAATGAATTTGTCTAGCAGGCAAACGATCTCGTCAAACTTGGGACGGTTGCTGCGTTCTCGCTGCCAGCAGTCCATCATAAGATGGTACAGGGCCTCAGGACAGTCCATAGGACCGGGCAACCTATAGCTTTCCTCCACTGCTTTTATTACCTTCAGATAGAGAGATGAAGAAAGACAGGCAGGTGTTAGCTTTAAAAAGAAAACAAACAAACAAACAAAACAAACCCATACGTATAACGTATATATAGAGATGCTGTAACAGCAAAAGTTAAATTTCAATCATCTGTGCCAAAAGGATGACTGAAGGTTGCTTTAACTTCAGGATTATTGGCCATAAAAAAAAATTAAAGACAATTCAAACAACTTCCTACTCTCTATCTTCCTATAATAATTGAATATAACCATCAATAGTGTATGCAAAGTAGTGTACCGATACTTAGAAATTTTGAATGGATGAGGGAATCAGCGACACTGTTATACCTCGGAGATGAAATTCTGACCATCTTAGCGCCATCTTTCATTCAGTTTAGCCAATAGGCCAACAGAAAAAAATGCTAATGTTATTTACCAACTGCAGCGATTTTCAGACCACTGTATTGTTGGCTCTATCACTGATGGGCATGAGGGTGAATATAGAAGGACAGTTTTGTGGAGGGGTGTGAGCTCAACTATCTACAGCACAGCTGTAAATAATATCAAGGAACTGAGTTAGGAAGCAGTTTCTTCCTCCCTCCACTGTCATTAACTGGGGAACAGATGTTGGGGTGACTGATGAATACCTAGGACTACACATAAACAGCTTACTCAACTTGTCCAGGAACACAGATATTGTCTTGGAAGGGCCAGAGTTGCCTGTATCCTCTTAGGAGGTCCAGATCCGTCAATGTCTGTATGAGATTGCTGTCTATGTTTTGTCACTCTAAGGTGGAAAGTGTGACTATATGGCAGCGTGTTGGGCAGCAGGGTGAAAACAGCTGACGCCAGGTGTCTGAAAGGAAGATGCTAAAGAAAATCCTCAGCATTAAGAACAGTCCATGCCCCTATACATTCCTCTCTGATTGCTCACCACAGCACACACAGGAAAAGGCTCATTGCCCCAAGGTGCAGCCCTGAGCGCTACAGCAGATCCTTTCTGCATGTGGCTATTAGACTACCCAGCTCCTCTCTTTTCTGACAGTTCAAACATAAAAAAAAACAAAAAACAAAACAAAAGAGCAAAAACAACCCCCAAACAACTACACATTAACAATATTAACACTCTATAATAAGATAAGACAACCTGTATCAGTCCCACAGGTGGGAAATTTGTTTCTATACTATACTCTTATACCTTCTCATTACGCACTCCTGTACTGCTGCTGATACTTTTATTTGTGTTCATATGTCAGACTTTTGTCCTTGTATCTTGTTTTTTTTAGTAACTGAGATTTAGTTTATCGTTTTATGCTCTCAGTATTCGTTTTCATATTGCACTGAGCATGCAAAAGGCACAAGAATTTCAAAACACCATAATCAGGTTTATTCAAAAGATTCTGGTATGCTGTCCCCGAGGAAATAAGACTCCAAAGTGACTATAAAATGAAAATCTATAACATGGATATATATTGAAGTATATGCAGAGGCTACATCCCGTTTGGTGTATCATGCAATATTTTTTAAAAGGCAGAACCATGACACACTTCAGCAAGGCAAGATTTCAAATTGAGTTCTCCTGAGCAAGATCCTGAATTCCGATACTTGCTTGAGGGATGTGCTTGCTCTCTACCTGACCTTATACTCAAATATCCATGAAGTTAGCAACCCAACACCAATGCCCTGTGTGAATCCAGCAAAATAACACAACATTAACACAACGTTGTTTATTTCACGTGCCTCATAGCCCTGTTAATCATTTCTGCAAGTAAAAGGATGCAGTACTGAATCACAGAAATGTTTTGGTGGGGGAAATTGAATTGGATGAATAATAAATAAACCTTAGCTCCCTCCGTTAGACCCTGCAGTGGAAAACAGGCTGCAGTTTTCAGCCTAGTTCTGCCAGTGCAAGACACTACAGGGAATTGATTTGTTGAGTTTATGACAGCCTTTTACTTGTGTCAAATTCACACAAAAGACAGATGTGATGGCACTCCAATACGCTTGCATGTATTAAAGCGCATGCATATGTACTCTTGCGCTCAAGCATAAGAGAGAAGCACAGCAGCAAATCACTGCATGCTGAGGGGGTAGAAAAACTGACTGGCAGGGAGGAAAGATCAGAGGAAGGGAATGAGAGACGAAGTGGGGGAAGAAAGAGAGGGCGGACCAGATGCAAAAAAAGTGCATTTTGTATAGACAAAAAAAGGGACAAGAGAAAGAAGTGAGAAGCGAGAGGAGACAGTGGGTAACAGAAGGTGATAGCTGAGAGAAAGAGTGTGAGAGCCGGCACTTTCTTGTGCAGATCAGAGAAAATCCAGCATAACGCTTTCAATTAAACATCAAACGTCTTCTCCTCTCCTCTTCTCTCCTTCTCATCCTCCTCTCCTCTCCTCCCCCTCTCTAGATTCGAGACAGACAGCCTAACAACCAAAAGGAGGGTGGAGTCTGAAGTAGGAATTGGAGAGGTCACTGGAGGGCTGTGCGTGCATATGTTGCCTGTGTGAGTGGGTGGGTGGGAAGTAGATGCATGTGTGTGGTGATGAATCAAATATTGCAAGCTCACTCATCACCATCTGACACGGCTGCAGTTGTATAATACAGGAAATACTACATGCATTACTCACAAGGTTAAAGAAAACTAACTTTTCATTAAAATGCCTCGTGAAACTTACGTCTTGATTGGACATCTCCCAGTAGGGCCTCTCTCCGTATGACATCACTTCCCACATGACAATCCCATAACTCCACACATCACTAGCCGAGGTGAACTTCCTGTATGCAATTGCTTCTGGAGCCGTCCAGCGAATGGGAATCTTTCCTCCCTGTAACAAAATGCAATATTTATCAGATGATCCAAACACATTTAAAGGAAGATCGGGCTTGGAAAATATAACCTCAAATTTTTGTGTGTTGTGCTCCTTTATTATGAAGAAATCTGATATGTTCACATAAATAAATAGACTCGAGCTATGCTTGTCCAAAGCTACAGCAGTAAATACAGCTGCCGTCATTCAAAATTTTCATCTTTTGTGTCACGAGGATGGAAACCAAGAACAGACCTTAATTGAGACACTTCTTCTGCATGTGGTCCAATCCAAATTTCCACTAATGGATACCAATTTAGTAACACATTCATGATACCAAGTTTCACTTTCTTATACAAATTCCCTATCCTAACTGTCGGGGGCCGCGTGATTCCTCTATTTTTTAACTCATCTTCATTATCATGCTTTCATTGCAAACATAAAAAAAAAAGTTCACAGAAAGACTGCTGAGTTCCACAGGAAAGTGTGTTTTCAGCTGATGAGTAGTGAAATTAGCTTGATGCAGTATTGATGAACACAGCAGCAGGATATCTCAAGCTCTGATTATTTGAAGGGTGTGAATTATGTTATTCTCACTGCTCTGTCAGGGAAGGAGACTCAGACAGTGATAGAGAGAGAGAGAGAAAACGAGAAAGAAGAGATGTAGCCTGGCAGTGAGAGGTGAGTGACAGGATATTTGGCACCAAGGCAGCAAGACTCAGTGCTAATTGAGTGTTGCAGAGACTGAGCCGAGTACTAATTGGACCTCCTCCAGCAGGAAGCAGGCCGTCTCTGGCTGACAGAACGCCACTCAGCCTGGGATATACAGCTCAATTTAAGGTCTGCTGCTGTTGTCTGTGTCTGTGTGTGTGTCAGTGTGTGTTAGTTAAAGTGTCTAGGTGTGTATTTAATGGAAAGACTATTCTCTGTGTCAGTTTTTCACTTAATCCAACGTTTGATAAGGCAGAGTCATGCTCTGACACACCCCACATTAAATGTAAATGTCTTCAAAGACAACAGTGTGCTGCCCTTTTCCCTAACACCCACATTGAGGCTGTCAATTAATTTATTAGTTGATCAAGAGAAAGTTGATCAACTAATATATATCTTTGTTCTGATATATATTACAATTCTATATAACTTAAATTGAATAGGCTTTGGGCAATTAGCCTGACAAACTTGAAGATATGTAATAACCACTGGCTTCAGAAATTTTGACAGCTTTACCCGTGTGGTATATGCAGCCTCCGGATCATCTTCAAGGACTCGGGACAGACCAAAATCAGACACTTTACACACAAGGTTACTGTTGACCAGGATGTTACGAGCCGCTAGATCACGGTGGACGTAGCCCATGTCAGACAGGTATCTACAGTTGTCAACACAAAGGGAAGAAGGGTTAAACACAAACACTGCACGTTAACAAGTTTGACAACACAGTGTGTTTGTTGGTTCTATTTATACCTCATGCCAGATGCAATCCCACGCAGCATACCAACCAGCTGGATTACAGTAAACTGCCCATCATTTTTCTATGCAGACAGAAGGGACGAAAGTGGAAAGACATTCTTAAGATTTTGCTCGGGTATCTGTACTTAAACAACTGCATGTAGTGGAAACAAATCTAGTTGATATTGTATCACATGTGTTGTACCACATATAATGCATTAACTAAAAATAACAAACAGAAATGAACACATAAACAGAAGCCTATATATGTGTGTATGTATGTATATATATATATATGCGCCATATAAAAATGGCAAATAAGACAATATTACATGACAAAAGCTTCAATCAAGTCATGTAGAATAGCTAGAGTTGCGTTTCTCTCTAATATGCACCACATATTAATAATAATAATTGGGAAAAAAAAAAGCTTAAAAACATCTGCTTATATGAACACATTTTCAAAAATATAAATATTTTTAAATTTCTGACTTTTCAATAGTGGGAAGAATGACAAAAGAAAGCACAGGGGAATGACAATTAGCAAATGCTACCCAGGCAGGATCTACACGAATTATTTACCCATGTTGTATCAAACTAACTACTACCAACTACTGGGCAATCCTGTATATGTTCTGTTTGTTTTAAACACTGTAAACCTGCAGACCTGGGCCAATTACAAGATAAAAGAAAGATGGGAAAAGGCTACTTTTCAACTTCTCCCCCTGGGTTTCTCCAGTGGCTGTTGGTGGCACTGCTGCAAACACTGGGATTGCTTTTCCTGCTTTTCTCTAACAGCTCCCAACCAACAGCACAGGTTGTGGATGGTGAAGCAAGAAGAAAGATTAAAAGCTGAAATGCATTCTCCAGTATGGGTTCGGTTGTAGCCACATCACCACTGATCACCACAAATCTGATTTGCCTGTTGTGGCAACTGTAGTGCTCTAGTTTTATACCATAATTATGGAGAATCTATATAAGCACTTTACTCTGAAAATACACAAACATACAGATACATATAATGAAAATTTTGAAAATGTATATTTCTAGTATTTAGCTCTGGTGCTGAATATTTTCCCTCTATAAGTGTCAGTGATGGCTGTCCAATCGACTATGCACTTCAGACCTCCTGCTCTATGAAATGACCTGAAGCATTAATATTTTCCAGAGTTCAGTGTCACCCTGCTGCCTAAAATCACATCATGTTTTATGAAATTACCGCCGCCTGTACAGACGCATGTCTCCCCAAGTAATTCATTTTTCCCCTTCCTCACTGAAATACCTGACTTAACCTTTGTGTTACTCTTCTAATCTGTTTAGAATAACAATGTTAAATTGGTTATTCAAAATACGAGAAAAGTGATGCACGCTTTTTGGCAAAGAAAGAGTTAATTCAAGCAACAGCACTGGATGACAATTGTTTTGCGTCAGCAAAGTATACAAGTTACCTTACCACTCAGTAATGAATCGAATATTTAAAACTGCATATACAGTGACTGCTTTTTCCCTGGTATGGAAGACTCTTTCACTAGATTTCCTCTTAGCTTTTTCCCCTCTCATTGTTAGGCTCTCATTGTTATTTTAAGCTTTTGCTTCTTCCAATCCAAATGTAAACTATCAACATTCCCCTCATCCACTCTTCACATTTTGACAGCCGACATGCAGCTCACAGTTTCAACAAATAGTTTTTTTCTATCCACCCGCAGCAGAACATCCCACTTACATGTGAAATGAGATGTTAAGCCAAAGATGTGAGTTAGCGACCTCACAGTGCATTGTCCATAGCTGTGACAGCTAATCCAGGACCCAGTCCAGCCCCTGGTTTTCAAATAGCTCTGTCATTTATCCTGGCCTCAGTACACCAGCCATCCATGTAATTACTTCTAAGGGTTTTCTGTGCTGCACCGTCTGCTGGTGGCCCATCTTCCCTGCTTCCACTTTGCCATTTAGGTTTATTCCCCATGACACACAGGACAGTCATATCAGCAGTTTTCACTCACCACAGCTCCATAACATGTCTCACAGCATCCCCCTTTTCCATGCAGCCAAAATGAGATCATTCCCTTCAGATGAGATGTCTGATTGTTCCTGTCTGCAATGCCTTTCAAGCAAGTAAACCTACACCTTAAACCAAGAGCATTTTACTCTCCTGTTTCCTCAGTTGTTGTTTATTTAAAAAAAGAATACACTTTTACTATCTTCAGTGCTGAATCCTGATTGAATCATATGCATTTCGTCTCTTCATTAACAAGACTCTTGAAGAAATTTATAGTTTTTCTCATGCAGGAATTAGACTTGTCTGCTACCTGAGCATTGTGCCACTGTAGGCAGTGAACAGACTGTTAAGTGGTCTGAAGAGGGATTATTTATTTCAGCCTGCCTCTTCATTAAATTCCACATTCTACTCGCGATGAAGGCAGTACTTTCATTTATGCAGGAAAGGCATTATTCCAACTCTGAAGGCTTAGTGACTTTATATATTCTGGAGAGGTGATCTGTGTCATAGTAAAGGTGAGAGAGCATTTTAATATTTAAATGTTCCTTAAATCTGCCCCATTCAGATGAACTCTACAGATTCTCTGATTATTCACTACTATTTTGTCTTTCTCAACATGTTATCTTCCTTCCTTGACCTTATCGATGCAGCTGGCCTCTGCGATTGTCTAAGCAGGGTCTCCTAACTGTCCCTCGTTCTGATATCAAAACCAGAGCTGACCGTGCTTTAGAGGTTATTGTGCCCAATTTGTGAAACAGCCTTCCTCAGTCAGTCTGGTCAGGCGATTCTTACTTGTTTAAATCGACTACTGAAAACTAATTTGTGTAGGTTAGCGTTCCCTTTATTTTACCCTTTAACTTTTTGCCATAATTTGCAACTTTTTGCGTGTGTGTGTTGGAATGAATGCCTGACCGTATTGCTGATTATGTCTGCCTATGTGTCAGCATGTTTCAACATTCAATTTGTGGTTATTTGAACTGCACCACTGTCTGTTTCCAGCATCCTTCAGTCCATTGAGATGTTAAGGACAACACTAAAACTGAGATGATATCAATTTTTTGTTAATGAAGCTAATAATTCTGCTTAAAAAACTCAATGATTTTTGGAGAATCAGAGATGGTTTGTATTTTATACAGTGTCATTTTTTAAGTGTTCTTTCTTCCCTCAGATCATTCTCTTATATATGTTACCTTAAGAAAAGTGTCCAAAGAGCCATTCTCCATGTATTCTGTGATTATCATCACCGGCTTGCCTGAGAAAAAAATACAAAAAAAATACTTAATTTTAACAAGTAAATATTTTGAAATTGTAGCTTCGATATTAGCTGGAGGATTATGTCTCTCTCTCTAGATAAATGGTAAAAACACTTTTTTCTGACTTATTTTATTTGTAAGTTGAAAATGGAAACCTGTTAAACTACAGGAATGAGTAAGTACAGTTAGCTCTAATGCAAGTTTAAAGGCTTGAAATTCCTACGTATCTACACCAAACAACTGTTGTAAGTTTTACTTACATTGTGACATGAAATATGTGCTACATAGTACAGGATGTAGCCTCACACAAAACACGGTGTATTAAATCTGAATAGGGATACACATGCTGATGACTCACTCTTGGTAACCACACCCTCCAGACGGATGATGTTTGGGTGGTTAAACTGGCCCATGATTGACGCCTCCCAAAGAAAGTCACGTCTCTGCTGCTCTGTGTAGCCTGCTTTCAAGGTCTTAATGGCAACCTGGATCTCTCGTTTCCCAGGCAGCCTCAGCGGTCCACTGCACACTTCACCAAATTCCCCTGAGGAGGAAAAAGAGTGGCATCAACATTTCAGCTAAACCTGAACTATTATGAAATTGCAAATCAGCCTTGACTAGATGGATAGACTGATTTAGTTTGTGGTGAAAGTTAGCATTGCTTGACACACTGTGTTCCTACAGCTTATATTCTTTACTTTAAGGGACCAACCTTGAAACTGGCTAAAGCGCTTGAAGCTAATAAATGTGGTAAGTCAACATTTTTGTCAGTGGAAACATTATTTATGACTGTGCGCAATGTTGCTTTTAAGCACACTGTTAACTTATGCTTATGTAAGCTTATGCAATTATGAATGTGACAGATTTATGAAGGTTGAAGAAAATATGATACACTGCAGTAGCGGTAATGAGAAAATGTTTCAATTCTACACAATAAGGCAGAATTAGGCTCGAGTCATTATGCTATTAGTCAACTCTGTGTGTTTTAATAAGGCATTTTGTGACATTAAGCTGTTTCAGGGCACTGACTAAACAGGTTTACCTTTGTGGTTCTGAATTAAGGATAATACAGACAGGCTTAAACTAATGCTTCAAATATGAAAAAGTGGATCTCCAAGGTGTACACACACACAGATGCAGACATTATTTTTACCCACCGGCACCAATGATCCTTTCAATAGAAATGTATGAAACGTCAATCTCCTGGGCAAATTCATGCACTGCCTGGTTGGGATCTTCATAGGTGAGGGGATCAATATAAGTACGCACCCCTGGAAATTTTACTGTGGAAGCACACACACGGCAACATTATCATTTGAGTACAACAGATGCATTCACCTAAAAAGCTACATGTAATAATTAGTTGCTTCAATTAATCTCAGAAGACAACCATCTTTTCATCCATCCTGTAAATTTGGCATGCAGATAATAAACACTAATTTTAAACATTTTATTTCACAGTTCAAATCCAATATAACAGTATCCCACACATACTGGGACATGGTATTATTTTCCAGTCTACTCTGGAGTTGATATACCAATCACAGTTGGCTTTGAGTCCATTCCAACAGATGGATAGAGGGTATCATGCCAAAAATGTGGACAAATATATTAAGCTGTCACAATCTATAAGTCATCATAGCGCTATGTGTTGTCTGCCAACTTTGTGTTTTCTGGTAGCTATGAGCCCAGTTTGTGGCAGTGCCATTCAGAGAATAGCTACTGTAGCAAAATACTGTCAACTGTACTTATAGTACACACATGCCAAAGGAGATGGCATGACCAGACATGACCGCTGTGTGAACCCTGTACTGTACATGTACTGTAAACTTTGGATGAACTTAAGCCCACATACATACACACATACAGAATGAGTCTGGGCTTTTACTTACTGTGGCCATTGTGGAAGTGCATCTTTTCCTCTTCGGGATCTTGCTTTGCTTTGCTGTAGCCACAGCGCCTAAGGAAGAAGTGATCCAAAAACATTAGTGTCAATGTCATGTCGAAGTGCTGTTAAAATCACACATGTAAAGTCATCGACTAAGCATTGTTGTCAAATTAGACTTGTCTCAATGACAAACACACTGAGGGGGAATAAATAAATCTGACGATATTTCTTGGAATGGGACTTTTATTTTGAAATAGTGCAATTATTTTTACATTCATCACAGAATGAATGAATTCCAGCATTAACGCAGTTTAAGAAAAAGGCACAAAAAAGGAATGATCCCTGCGGTTTCCTCTAAAAGTGGTATAATTTGGCTATTTTATATCATTTCTCACATATTTATTTTCATTTCCTAGTACAAAGTAGCACAAGAAACACAGGAAAAGCATATTTTTTTGAATAGTAATCCCACAAAATAGCCCAAGCAAAGAAAAGCAAACCCTGCCACCTCCCCCATGAAGTGCAAAATAAGCTTTATATTTTCTCACTGAATCTGCTAACCCATCTTTCAAGGTGCTCAAAAATATTGCTGAAAAGAAAAGATGTCAGCAAAGGAATGCAGTTTCCACAAAATATCAATAACCAAGAAAGCCCTTTTCGACATATCAACTCTGACTTTTGCAACAGGAAAAAGAGATCTGTCACTTTTTAAGATGGGCCAGAATGAAAACAGAACTTTTGAAGCCACGAGGCTTATGTTTATGTCTACATCATAATCTTTTCCATTATGTCTGTGTAAGCCTGATGGATAAAACAGACATTCATTTCTATGTTTGTGTGTTTGTGCTTAAAAAGCTTCTATAAGTCAATATTTTTGCAACTGGCATCAAAGATAATCACAGATAACCCAGATTAAACATGTGGGATGAATTTAAACTTAATCCTATAGGCAAACACAAAAACACACCATGCAACACACGGATACAGAGTATCTAATTAAATTTACTGATTTATTTCAGTCATTTGTCAAACAAATATTTCTGATGGTAGAATTTTTCCTATTTTTTAGTTCTTGAAGACAGATAAAGACACACACACACACACACACACACACACAGCAGGGTCATGTCAAAGTCTTTCCCATCGGAGCTCTCTGTAGGGTAACCAGGCTTGGCTAGAGGGGTTTGTATGGGCAGCTGGAGAGGGTTGACTCTGTGTGTCTGTTTGTGCGTGTTTTGTGTGTCTGCCTGGAGGGTGTTTAGTTTGCTGGATTTGTTGAGTCAAGGGGTTTGAGCATGCCCTCCAACTTGCATGTGTTTGCGTGTGTGCGTACATGTGTGTTAACCCATGCATACACCGATGCATGTGTGCCAGGCTCGACACATGTGTTCTTTGCACGCGTGTGTAGTCTGGAGAGTCATGTATGAGTGGGTGTGTGGGAGATGCATTGGTAGGAGGGGGTTGTGGTGCTTGTGCCCTAAATCCATCGCTTGAAAATTTGGCATTCTTCCATCTCTCCTCCCCCACACACAAAACCCGGAATGATCCGCAATCCTCATCTCTTTTCGACTAAAGCAGAAATCAACTCTTGTATCGTTCTGATTTGTTTCTGAATCCTTTCCAACATCACCGGTGGACTAAATTTCTGTTCAAATTAAATATAATTTTTGAAATTGTCCATTCACCAAACCTAAACTGTGTAAACGATGACCTAAAAAAATTTAATAAATGAAGCAATAATATCCAGCTGGGAGAAAAACAAAATGAAACAAACAAAAAAAAAAAACATGTATAAATTGATGTATTTTCATTTTTAGAAAACCTCAAAATACAGTAGAGAAGAAACAGAGGAATACAAGAATCCTCATGATTTTTACTCTGGCGTTGACTGTTTTCTCTACCATCTATTATCACTCTGTCTGCATGTGAGGAATTTTTGTGCCTGCAGTTTTCATCTGCATGTGGGGAAAATTCCTTCATAAATGAAAAAATTTCCTGAATTTCCTGATAAAGTAAAGGTCATATGCACATAGGGGCATGCAAATGCAACAGACTTGTAGACTGAAAAATGGTAAATGCTGATGAGCAAGGTTGGGCTACCAGACGTGAGGAAAATCCACTCGACTCATATGAATCCACCCTGTAGTTATAACCTAAAAAGCAACCCTTAATCCTGACCTATCACAAAAGTCTGACTTCAAGCTATGTGTCTAATCCCATAATGCTGCTCAGCCACACAGAAATATCTGGGACAGAAACGAGATTTGAAGTTTGTAATTTCTGTTACTCAGCAAAAGGTCAGAAATGGATAAAGTGATGATGGACTATTAATAAGCTAACATCCAATATTACACATAAAATAAACAGAAGATTATGGGCATTTATCTGCTTTATTTAAAAAAAAAAAAAAGAAGAAGAAGAAAGAAAATTTGGTCTTTGACCTCTTGGACCTCCTTTTTTTTCTTATATTGAACATTTCAGATTATTAAACTGCACTTTCATAGTCCAGTAACAACATACTTAACCTCAGCATTAAACTTCTCCATATAGGTTACCACAGTGGAACATTTGCCTGAATTTGACCCTATCCCATAAGCCTCCTGTGCCATTCCAACCCTTTGCATGTCCTTCTTTACTAGATCCATAAAATCTCTCTGTGGTCTTCCTTTTCCCCTTCTTGGGAGCTCCATATTCAGCATCCTTTGCCTAGTATCCACCATCCTTCCTCCGCACATGTTCAGGGAAATCTCATCCTTGCTTCTCTAACTTGGTCTCCACATTGCTCAATCTAAGCTGTCCCTTAAAATTAAATTAAAATATACACAGGAGGAGGCGCTGTTTTGCGGAAGCCAGCATGTTGAAAAAACAATGACCAAGATAGAAATCGCATTCCAGCCTAACTGCATTTTGTGTATGTAGCTAGAGACTGATCACATATGTAGTATACCAAAAAAAGAGGAGAAGAGGACTTGAAGACATTTGCCTATCAGGGAGGCACATTTAAATTTGTGTCAAATGAATATATGAAACACACGAAAGATCATAAAAATGCTTCTTCATGAAAGAAGCAAAAATGCGAATGTAACATACAACCCAACCAGCACATTCAGAAAATGCCCTCGCCCTTGTCCTCAACTTTCATCTTCTGAACCCAACTCAGAGCTCAAAAACACATGAAAACATGCATCAATGCAACATCCTTATTTATCACAGATTAGACATGTGACCTTCCCGTCTAAAACAAAAACAGCTGGTAATAAGTTAACACCATGACAGATCATTTTAGTGTCCAAAATATCACACTTTCATGCTGACAGACAGTTTGATTACCTTCTCACATTTTATGAGAGCTTATTGGCATGTCTGAGCCACTCCAAAAATTTTCACTAATGACACTGACAGCAGCCAACGCCGTCGAAAACAACAGCACTTACCACCAGAAAAGTTCAGGATATCCTCAACAAGTCTACACAATATCACTGTCTGTCATCAGGCAACAGTGAGCTTCACTGACTCATCAACCACTCCCAGACTTCTATTACTAAACTTTACAGCAACCTCAGGACCAGAGCTGTGAGGATTATGCAGGTGAATTGGGAAGAAAACAGACCTCAGTTGACTGCAATCTACTGGTTAGATTTTACAGACTGCAACTTTAATTCAATATTTCCAGTAACAGGAACATTATTAAAATATTTTGTATTAGTTTTTTATTGCCACCAATTTAATGCTTTGGATTTCCATATGCTTGTGTGGTGATATACATGTATATGCACATGGAAGCACTTTTATATCATATTTAGAGTTTTTTTGTTGCAGGTATATAGGTATGTCTTACCGCCCGCTGAGCAGGAACCCAGCAACCACTGCCAGCAGGACCAGAGCCAGTGTGATGGCCACCGCTACTATCGAAGCTTGAGCACGCTCACTAGTAGCAGTTACTGCCAAAGAAAAGACATGGGATTACACACAGTACACAAACACAAAACCACAACTGGCATCTGTTGTTGATACAGCCCCAGAACACAGGTGGGAGTTGTGTACAAGTTAAACTTCATTGAATTGTCATTCTCTCTTTCTCTTGTACTCACAGTACGGGCTGGTCTGGAATTCAAAGCGCCGGCTAAATGCGCCGTAGCCTGCTGAGGTCCTGGCTCGTACCTGTAACGCAACAGATCAGTCATACACAACACTTCACTTCAATTCATTTGGATTTGCTTGATCTTAGGCAATGCTGAAAAACTATTTTGTCACAGCTACATATTTAAATATTTTTTCCTTCCCTTTTGTCATCCCAGTTCCATCATCAGTCCCTTAATTTTTGAAACCCATTTCTGACCTGGAAGATGTAAGCTGAAGAGGGCTTCAGGCCTTCCACCACCATTTCAGTGTCCTTGGATTTTATTATTGTGTAACTGGAGTCCTGTTCCTTTAGATAAAGAAAGAAATTGTTAGTCTAATTTATTCATGTGTTCTACTAACATTTTTGTACTTTTGATTGTCGAAGATTTATTGCCCCAATAATTAATTTTCCAAATTTTATGCATGTCGCTTATTGCCAGTTTCTCTCCACATTTCAATGGTCAAGCTACCTGTGGTATATGAGAGCATGAGTGTGTCTAAATGCCTGTGTGTAGGGATCACTTTTCCAACTGTAACCACATCAGGATTTAACTCAGCTAAATGCTGCCTCCATTAGCCAGATGCCATTAGCTCACCACTGACCACAAACCCTGCCCTGCTCTCCAATGTACCTTTATTGTGACCTTAGAAAAGAAGACATCAGAGGATTACAGACAGAAAGGAGGAAGGGCACAGGAACAATGATCTGCACAGAAGCATCAAATTGCTGTCCCTACTTAAGTCCAACTTAACAAAAAAGGGGGGAAAAAAGGCTATTATGCCGTTACAAAGACTTTTGAAGTAAAAGTTGTCTCACTGGACCTGGCTTAAAACACAATTTCAGTAAGTTACACACATCTGTAGCTGTAACAAATTAGATGTGTTATACAGGGCAAAGGGGAAGTACTGCTAGAGGCTGTTCAAGCATGGTCAGTTTCTCAAATGTATTTAAATATATATTTCAACACTTTTAAAGAAAGTTCAGTGTCATTAGCCAGGTACTGTCAACATATTTGGCTCTGTGTGTCTGTGGACTGAAGTCAATATGATATCTATTGTACAACTAAATTCAAAAGCTTAAAGAAGAGGAATCCTACAAATAAATTTTCTGTTGCATAGTACATTTAATTTCATATTGTTCAAACCTGTATACACTAAAACACTAAAATGGCAAACCAGTGCTTTCAAAACTGAAACCTCTACCGTACACGAGGTTTACAGAGATACTGGGAAAACACAGCTGGCCCAAGGGCAGTAGACAAAGGTACACAGCTTTGTGAAAAGAGTCCCAAAAAAAAAAATAGATATATATATATATATTTAAAAAAAATTATTTTACCTTTTCAAAATACTTGATCTCATACTCCAGGATGATGCCGTTGGGACGATCAGGCTCTGCCCAAGAAAGGGCAATGCTGCTCTTCCCTGTATGACCTTTCCTCACCACACTCACTGGGGACGGTGCTGCAAAAACAAAGATTCAAAGAAAAAAAAATAGTGCAGTTTGGAGTATCAACATAAATAGCACCATCCAGCAGTGAAATATGATACAACCCACTGCACCTCTCACTGCATTTCAGTGTTTAACATTATTAAAACAAACAAACAAAAAAAAACAGGCATAAAACTCTAAAAACAGTGGCACAAAGGCAACGAGGCAAAGCGTTCCAGTGTTGTAAAATCTGCTGGATCCCATCAGCATTCACAAGACATCATTCTTTTGAGGACACCTCATCCTTTGATGTTTACATGCACATAACTAATTGTCATGCATGCTGTGATTTCTGTAAATCATGAAAAATTTAACTGTAGATTAAAAATTTTCTGTAGGATTTTAAATGTGGTGACAGCAGGAAGATGTTTTGCATGTAACAACTTACACAGTAACGGGTGTCTATCTTTGCTGTTCAGTGATTTCTTTCAAAAACACGATGTGCCATGTTTTTTCTTATGTTTAGAATTTCATGTTTGGAATTTAGGCTCCTCTCTGAGGTTGTTTGCCTTCTTCAGTCAAGCGATATTATTTTTGGTTCCCAAGCAGCTCTGCCTCAGAACATGTTTGCAATTTGGCTATGAGGTGCACCTGTGTCTAATTAAACCATCGCTTTATGTCTTGCTGCTGAGCATGTGCTGCCAGAGAAGCATATGAATTCAACTGTTTAAGACTTCACATTTGACTTTGAGTGTCTAGTGTACCAAATTTGGCACACTTTAAAGGTTACAAAATACACTGTAAAACTCTTCTAATGTAGCATCGACACAAACAGCAAAATAACGACATAAATTTGTCACTTTCATGCATAACTCAAAATATTTGTGCATTTTGTTCTTTTCTTTGTATTTCTTCAAAGCTTACATTTATATTTATGTCTTTTTCTTTCATGTATCCTTTCAGTTTTGAAGTGAGCTTTGTTCTGCAAGTTTACATCAATCGTAAAGCCATCCTATTGTAACCTGAACTATTGGTTCATCTCTCAGAGGGACAATTGGAGAGTCTCTGACACATAAAGAGCTTTTAACTAGGCAAAATGCTCCCTCAGGCAACATCCCTATAGCCTGTGTGTGTGTGTGAATGTAGGTGCGCGTGGATGTGCGTGTGAATGTGTGGCTACTGCAAATGCTAAACACCGTTTAGGTTTCAATGGCCTCAGCAGAAGTCCACAGAGAATAAATCATCGCTACAAACACAGTAACTGTATCCTGAGTGGATGGTTGCACAGAAGTGTTATCTGTAATATCTTAAAAGCCTGAAACCAGAGACCGAAACTCACACACATGGACACACTCAATGCTTAAATGGTATAAAGCCTGGATTCAGTGATGAGAGAGAGGGTTTATTTTCCCAGCAGCTTTATGGGTAACAATACACCAAAATCTAAGTTTACACCCTCCAAAAATGGATGCAGTTTTCCATTCTATATTTAATCAAAAGTTTTGAAAGGGACTTGTATAGAGGGTGCAGCCTTTTACCAAAACTTTTTAGGGTTGGCTAAATCATTCTTAGATTTGAAGTAGGGATGCAGACAGTTATTTTTTGTCTCTAAATTGTCATAAAAATGTTGTCTAACATTAATTTCCACAAAGAAAAATTAAGGACACTGATTATAGAGCTTAAGTTCCATTAACACCTTTAAAATTTTTATTTTGTCAAAATATTACCTAAATCATAATCTATCCATCCATCCATTTTCTGGGGCTGGGTTGCGGGGGCAGCAATCTCAGCAGAGAAGTCCAGACCTCCTTGTCCCCAGCCACCTCCTCCAGCTTGTCTGGGGGAACACCAAGGCATTCCCAGGCCAGCTGAGAGATACCATCTCTCCAGCATGTCCTGGGTCTGCCCCGGGGCCTGCTCCCAGTGGGACAAGACATTGAAGTCTTCCACTAAGGCGACAGAGTCCACAGTGGAAGTACCCTCAAGTACCCCACCCAGGAACTCCAAGAAGGCCCGGTACTCTGTACTGTCATTTATCACATAAGCGCCTCCTGTGGGTGGTGAGCCTACAAGAGGGTGGACCCATGTCTCTTTTTTGGGTTGTGTCCTGCTGCGCCCCATGGACTAAGGCCCCGGTCACCATTTGGCACCCAACCCAGACCTGGCTCCAGGGCTCCAGGGAAGGCCTCGATAACCCTTTCCCAGACAGGGTGAAGTGTTTCTTAGATCTTTCAATCAGAGGTTTTTAAATCACTCTTTTTCTGGTCTCTCACCCAGGACTAATTTGCCATGGGAGGGCGTACCAGGAGACGAAAGTCCCCTGACAACATAGCCCCTGAGATCCCTGGGACACACAACCCCTCCACCATGACCAGGTAGTAAAATCAAAATTCTTAATTAATTTTTTCTGTTAACTTACAAAAACTACAACTGTTGACTTTTTCTAGACTATAATCCAAACTATAGCCATTCCTATTTTAGTTAGTTGGAAAGTTACAGTATGAGCAAGCTACTTTACACTCTTTCAGTTAGCTGCTGCTTTACTTAATGCAAAGTCAGTTTACATTTGAAGCCCACCTAAAAACAAGAAATGTTGATCAGAGACAAACACAGCGAAATACGTTTTGGCTCACTTGGTTCTGTTTCTTCCTTTTCACCAAATACAGAAAAGGATAGATGCACAATATCTGTATATATCCAAAATAGCACTGAGCTCTCAAACAAGTGCTTTAAAACCAAAAAATTTGCAACGGAGACAGAAGGAGAGGTGCTAGAGAGAGAGACGGGGAGGAGGAGGGAAAAAAAGTGAAAAATGAGGAGGAGACATGTTGAAAGAGTGTAGACGGGACCCAGCAACACTTTTATTTTAACAACGGGGTAAACAGTGTAATGACACTTCTAGCTTTAAACACTTCCACTGCGTGTTATAACTGCTAATGAGCGCGTACAGTATACCAATGAAAACGCAAATGAAGATGAACTCCTGGTGTTTATGCCTGGTGGCTGGTAATGCTCTATTTGCGATCCGTCTGATACTTTTTTTTCTACAAAGAGTGAGTTCAGAAAAGGTAAAACCCATTTACCAGAGGAATACAGCTATCCAATGTAACAAATAAAAGCAACATTATCACAGTGCTAAACATAAATCTCCCAGACCACTATCTGTCTGCACATCGGCAAAATCAATACCGGCTTTCAACTATCTCGTTTTTATCATATAACTACCCTCTCAGAATGACTGATAGATAGATTGAGACCGAATAAGTCGGAGATAGGGGACAGAGATGTCTTAACTAAGGTTGCTAAGTACAAAACTGCTATCATCTATTTCGCTAGGAACTTAAATCTTAATCTGCCTTTTCTTTTGATGCGATACATTCGATTAGTGGCTTTCCACCGATTCCAGCATCATGCCACAATCCACATTCCTACCATCAGTATTGACAAAAAATATAACAGCTAGAATATTTTAAATATGGCTTGGAGATTTAATGCTGTGACCATAAACTGCTCCAATTCAGTTTATTTACAGAATTGCGTATTGTGTCATTCCCATAACTCGCCCTTTATTTTATAACATTTATTTACTGTTGCTGGATAAATAAGGATATAAATGTTTTTGTTGTGTTTGGAAGTAAATGGAAATGAATGCACAAATAACTAAGCTACTGGTGACTTTCTATTTTTTGACAACACACACACACACATCAGTTTCTTAAGTTTGTGTCAATGTTAAATGAAAATGTTAAACCACTAAATCATGAGTTAACCTTGATGACCTTGGTGGTTGTTATAATAACCACACTCTACAACCCTACAAAGTTTTATCTAAATTCATTTAAAACTTTTTGCTATCTTGTTTAGACATAGAAAGAATGCACTGCTACCAACAATATAACCTCCTAGCTAAGATGGGGATTGGGAGTGTTAGGAATGACATTGTTGGGTGAAAAATACTATGTTATACCTTTTAAACAGTGTGATCTATGACATTATTTATAGTTTCAAATAAAGAAATAGAAACGAACTACATGTTTTTGCAAAAAAAGCATTTGAAACAAAGTGATTAAAGATACAATTTAAAGTTGTCTTTTCTGAGTTGGGTGCCTTTTTATTCTTGAATGACTTATAGGTCAGTGTTAAGTGGCTTACAAACAAAAACGATATTCCTATGAAAATAGTCATGCACAAGGACTTGATGGGAAGTCTGTCTCCCTATTAGCAACATCTAAAGAAATGAGGGGTGGTTCAAGAATTTTGCACGGTATTGCACATTCAACATCAAAGTAAAACAAATAGCTACAGTGGCAGGCAGCGCATTTTTACCACACACAAGCTAATGTATCATGGTACATTTGATTAATAGCCAATAGCAGAACAAAGTGTTCGGGAGCATTTACTGTGCAAACGGCACCCAATGTGCCTACAGCAGGAACAAATAACCTGAAATAAGATATTTTAAAACAGACAGAGCTATCCTAATAAAACAATGCTGTAAAACTTGTGCTTATTAAATCTTTTTAAAAAGCTATTTAGATTTCAAAGCTTCCTTTTTCATTGTGTAGAATAAGCAATCTGTTAATTGTTTCCACTCACACGTTCATCAGTGTTTGAGCAAATACAGAGCTTAAAATGTAACATCTGGGAAACAATCACTGGGTTGCAGGGAAACTTGTATGTGCATTTTGGTGGCTTATATTTCTTTTAAAAATTAATTTCCATCTCATAATAGCAGGTGTTAGCAAGCCACCTTATCACCTTATGTGCTGGGGAACATCAAAGCAGTGAAAAATATGTGGGTTTCCATGCTCCTACAGTGCTCTTTGTATTTTTGAATGTGTACAAGCAGTTAATGTCTGGACACTTTCCCTCTGCTTATCTTTCCTGCTGTTACAGCTGCTATGTCACCTTTTCTATCACAACCATCCTATCATTTTCTCTCCACATTTTGCCCCCTCTACCCTGTCCTTCTCTGTCGTACATTTCTCCTGTCTTTCACCTCTCCTGATCTCCTCTTCCCAACTACCAACACTTTATTATTCAGCAGGGTTTCGCGGGGACACTGTGAAATCACCTATTTCACGGATAACTTATCGTGTGTGACACTTTTCACACATCAAACAGCAGATCCTCTGACTCTATCTCTCTGCCTGCCTAAGCCGTAGCAGTAGTTTTGTCTCAGTACCTTGTTTTTACCATCAAAAAGCACAAGCAACCTCTAAACCAGTCACACACGAGCATGACAAAAATGCAGTTGGTTAAACTGCTGATTGAGGTTTTCACGTAATTACATCTGTCACTAAAGAGCAGATGGATCAGAACATGTTAAATCACTCATTACAATTACTGCCTGAGGATTATTGTGAAAATGATTGTTCCGAATAATGTTAGTCACTTGATGCACAGCCCTCTAGTGGCTGAAGTGCTCACTTTGTTAATTTTATGAGTCGCATTACACAAATAGCGGTTTGTGCACACTGCGACAAAGAGCTAGGAGCTGTATTCAAAAAACTTCCTCGGGCTAAAAGCATCTCTTATTCCTAGGGGTGGAATTACTCCTAACTTTAGGACTCTTAAGTTCATTTGTTGTGAAATGATTCACGAATCATTTGGGTTTTAATAGCAGATGAACATCTTAAAAGATGTTAGAGGGTTTTCACTCCTAAGTCAATACAATCTAAATAAATTCAGCCAAGGCAGCTGCAGGCAACACACACTGCTGTCATTATTTTACACAAGTATAATAACACACCGTCATTGTCAGGACATTAAGAAACTTTGTAAATGAATCCAAAATGCAATATTTAAAGCACAGCTTCACAGTGTTTAGCACCATAAACTGTATTATATAAACCAAGTTGGTTTTCTAAGTGGATTTTGATAAAAACTAAAATTCTTTCACTAACACAGGCTTGTTACTTGTCAATCAAATGTAAAAATTTTGTCTTTATTTTTTCATATATTTGCTCCCAGGCAGAGTTCTTGCTTTCTTATAATGTTTATTGTAGTGCAGTAGTTCTCTAGGCTTTCTGAAGGTCTTTCAAAATGTTTCTTGGGACACTCATCAGAAATGGTCTGATTCTTAAGGATAGACATCAGGGAGAAAAGGCTGCGGTATGCCAAATTACATGAGAATTGGACTGAAATTCAGTGGCAACAGGTCTGATTGTGTAAAATCTTTGGTTCACGTCTTTGTCTAAGATGTAACGAGGTCGGGGGAAATATAAAACTGAATGGGGTTGAATTTCAGCCAAGAAAAAACAAGAAAAACTACCTTGCCTTTTGCCTAAAATGTTGTATTTCCATATATGTTTACACATGTTTCAATAATTTGTTGCACCTCTTTTCTTTTTTTTTCCCTACAAAAGTATGACCTTTGCACAGTAACGGTATACATGAATCTTAGTGATGTCTTTAGCATAACGGTCATCGCCCTTTACTAGCCTAATAGTTTCCTCATTTCTTATTTTTCCCAGCACCTTTAAATACATATCAAATGGAAAACCCTACACATGCTGTAAAAACAAGATGTTCACGCTTATGCCGCCATTCAGAATAGGATGTTGCTATGTTGGCTAATCAATCTAGCTAATGATTAGCTGACTTCATGAATAATAACACTTTAAAGAGTTGTTATCAATACTATTTTTTTACACAGAGTAAAGCATTTAGAGTGCACTTCAGATGACACTGCCAGATTGCACGTTCATACTCGTTTATAATTGTACTCATTAGAACAGTTAACCACCAAGCTGCTCTCAATATGCTCATAAGATTCTGTTTTCAAGGCAATGTTAAAAAAAAACACCCTCACTTACAGTAGCACGTACCAGCCAAAGTACAGCAGACTTTATTGGTCTGTGACTCTCTCAGCCATGTGTAATCTAACATAATCCCTAATCTCCACTTGGTCCAGTGACTGCCTAACTTTAATCCAGCTACAACCGAAATAAACTGAATTTGAGTTGTGCGGTCTGGTGTAATCCACTCAGTGTGCTGACAGCCACAGTGACAACACATTTAGAGGACTGCCAGTAGTCTTGACTGTTAGACAGCCATCTGCCTCGCTCCTTTTTCCTGTCCTCCTAAACACAAACTGTACCTTCCTGATTACTTGTACAGCTCCACCCATTGATACTACTAATAATAACTGCTATTCTTTGGCTGCCAATGAACCATCTGTTGAAATAAATGGAACAAACACATTCTTTCAACGTTGCTTTTTTTTCCCTCTTGCCTTTTCTCCTGACAGAAGCCTTGGGGAAGAGAGGAGTAATTTTGTATTTTTCTCATTGCATTATGCTTTGCTCTACCCATTTCATTACAAGCAAATAAAACTAAAACTAACAAAAGTACATAAATTTTAACCGATTAAAAATATGGTCCCCGTGGAGTGTGAATCCTAATATTTATTTAAACAGAAGCTAACAAAGCATCCAGTATTTACAGCTATGTGAAATAGCTGGACCCTTTCATTATCCAATATGTGTTTGGTCTTTTATGTTAGTGGTTTTCATTTGGCGCCTTGCTTACGCTCACTTCATGGTTACAAAGATCTGCTAAGCTGCCCTGGCATCGCATATAATGCATACACTCAGAAATGATGAATGCTGAACATCACACCAGCCTAGGTTTTGTTTTGGTTGTTCACACTTGAGCAAGCATAGCCCTCACCAACTTAAAATTCAAATGTAAACTTGTATGGCACCGGCATGATCCATCGCTGTTGATAGACACGCAGAATAACACCTGCTGCCACGCACGACAGCCCATACACATAACAGCATGCAAATCAAGAGCTTTCATTATGACACAGATTCCTGTGAATCTCATTGATGTGTCTAATTGAGGGGACCAAGCTGCTTTTTCGATGACATAGCTGGATGCAAAAACAAAAAAAAGGCTGTCCACTGTGTCATGTTCTCTCATTCGCTGCAGGGATGGTGCATAAGTGAAAATTAATACAGCAACAGATTTGTTGGACAAATACTGTGATAATTTGATCATCTGGTGTCTTTGTTATCAAACCCAGATTGTCATGCCTGGAATCTGGCATGCCGGTTGGTCTGTGGCCTTTTAAATAAGCGGGGAAAAGAAGCAGTTATGACAAAACGCTTGATGGCTTTTATGGGAGAATTCAGGATAAATTCAAATGGGGGGGTGGACAGCTATGGTGGATGCGATGATGAGTCAAATCTGGGGGAACATACCTGCCTGATTGGTTGTCACATTAAGTGACACATACTGCTTTGCGTGGCCTTTGGCAAGGTCTGACACTCCGTTGACGGCTTCCAACAAGAAGCTGTAGTTGGTGTGTGACTGCAGGTCAGCCACCATCACTGAGGTGTTCGACAGGCCAGTGCGGCGTGGCAGAAAACGCACGTTGGGACCGCACTCTTCCAAGCCCCTTCCGTCTGGCAGGACCTGTCTACAGATTACGTTATAGCGCACATCCTTCCTGCCACCTGTATCCATAGGAATGGACCACTCCAAGAAGACGCTGGTCTCGTTGACATTGGAAATAGCATTACGAGGAGCAGACGGAGGGCCTGAGGGAGATGAAAGAAGACACAGCTAGTAATACAAAGAAGCATTTGGATAAACAAAAGCCTTAAAAGTGAGCACGAGCAAATATAAAGGGGGTTATATCCTTACGTGTGCACGCCATATTAGAAGGGTCAGAGTCTAGCTTATAGTATCCGTCTTCACAGCTGCAAGCAGTGGCTCCCATCTGTCTGGCCACACTGTGAGGTGGACATTTACTACAGGCCAAAGACTCCAGCAGCGAGCGGTAAAACCCCACTTTGCAGACTGAAAGACAGGGAGGAGAGAGGATGTTTTGGGGGTGGATAGGGAGATGATAAAAGTGGACATATAAATAGAAAGGAGAAAAGGGGTCACAGTGAGAGGTAAAAATACAACAACAAAAAAAAAAGTGGGGGAGAAAACGGCATGGTTATTTCTTTTGAAAAAAAAGGAGGTCAGCATCACACTGGCAGGAAATTTTCTCTGGGTGGTTGCGGTTGTTTTGAGGTTCCTCGTCAGAGATACACAGCAGTTTCATAGTTGAAATTAAAGGAAGCATTTGTCACACTTATATTGTTTCTTTTGAAGTCTGATTTCTTCTTATATCCCTCCGGGGCTTATTTCTTTTAGTCAGCCTGTATAACCTTGCTTTTCATGTTTCACTGTTTAATCAAAAAGTTTTCCTCATTGAACGATTTACCTTCTTGTATTATCTCCAGTTCAATGATTTATAGCCAGCACCTGATTAAGTTTGGACTCGCATCTGCTTCACAGTATTGGTGCCATATGTGCAGCATTTACAAACAAATACGACAAGAACAAAAACAAGCACAATTTACTTTCCTCCCACACAAACACACACACAGACTGATCTCGGGCTGATCTAAGTGGGGCAGGTAGACAGGATGGTGATGCACTGTGAATGTTAAATGGCACTCATACATCAACAATCTCACAAACCAGCTTAACGATTTGGCTGTTGTCATCCAGATAATTTCCGATAAGCGGAGTTCTAGAAGTTATTGCAAAGTCAATGGCATATTTCTATATCACAAAGCAGGACAAGGGGGAGAAGAGAGGAAAAAAATATACGGATTGTCCGCTAAATTTAGGAGCTGTTGTTTCCCCAGTTATTTTGAAGCCCACTCAGACAGCAGCTATGATTAAGAACTCCATAATTAAACCTCAGGTAGGAGGACAAAAACTAGGAAATGGAAACAATACGTGATGGTTAAAAACAGAGATTAGGCGAGAAAAGGAAATGATAGGAGGAGAAAAGCCAAGCTTACAAGGATGAGACAAGGAGGGAGAAGGATGAGACAAAGGAAGACTGGTGGGTTGGTTTGTGTGTGTGTGTGTGTGTGTGTGGGTGTGTGTGTATGTCAGTCGTTAGGCGGCAGTGGCTTTGATTCACCTTGATGGAACCTTGGTCTGTTGTCATGGAACATTAGGCCTGAAAAATTCTCCCTCTGCCCTGGATCACTCCAAGTCTCACCTTTGCTTCTTGCAAACACACACGCACACACACACTCACACACACAGAAACAGGGCTTTAAAAAAATCTGTTTGGCATTTCGAATGCCTCACATACTGTAATTATAAGTTGGGGTTGAAGATAATGTTTGTGACACATTTATGGAGCTGGCGAAGCTTCAGGACAGGATTACGTCTGGTGATATACTCTAAGCCTAACTGCCTTTGTATAGTTTGTTTCATTCAGGTGTTCAAGAAAGTTGTTCTATGAAATACATTTTTGTGTATTTTTGCTTCATTAAGCATTTTAATGTTCCAGCTTCTGTACTGATGGTTACTCCCTTACTTAACGTGCTTTGTTAGGGCAATGATGTACTACCCTCAACATGGGTGTGCGAGCCAGGGCAGTAGGACACACCTAATGTGTTTGTGAGCCTGTTACCACACACACACGCACACACACTTATAGTTGCATATAGATTTATTGCCATTGTCTGGTCTCTAGCTCTCCTTGGCTTGGCTTCATCCGCCAAACCCCCATGGTCAAATCAATAAAAATGGGAATGGCAGCTCATTTCACATACATAGACAAGCATGTTTGTGCACAAACAGTGAAGCAGAGCGTCAGAAAGTAGAGTCAAAGACGAAAATAAATTTAAAAAAAAAAAAGGAAAGAAAAAGTTCTTTAATAATTTCCGATTCTGCACTCGGATATAATGCCAAGATGATGGATTAACTTTATTTATTTTTCATCTCTTTTTGATTTGGTTAGCTCTCATCACCAGGCGTGCGTGTCTGTGACTTTGTGTGCGTGTATGTGGCACTCCCCAAAGATCACCTGTCAGTTAAACAGTATGGTGTGGGCACAGCGTGGCACTATGATGGCTCCCTACTTGGATTTCCTGTTGAACTCGTTTTGACATTCTGGATGTTATGTTTTTCTTTCTTCTTAATTTGTCTGTTGGCCACAGATGTTGCCAGCTGTCATTTAAGAGAATATACACATATATGATCTCTAATTGCTCCTGGGAAATGGTTAAACCACTTTAACATAATGAAAAGCAAATAAATCATTGCCACTTTGACACTTACTGCTTATGCAATCTAAATTAATTTGGTAGCTGAAAAATGTAAAATAGAAACAGACATCTATTCAACGTTTGAAAGACTGATAGACTTTTGCTGCCAGTGTGGCGTCAAAGATGAGATAATGCGCTGTGATTAAATTAATGTATGGAAATGTCTTTCCCTTGGAAGTTGTAAATGCTTATGAAAATGATATAAACATTTGCAATTAAAATGTGCAAACTGGCGTGAAAAAAAAAATCTATCGCATGCCACTTTAATAAAAGTCAATTCTAGTTGACTAATGAGCACATGTTAAGGTATTTATTATCATTAATTCTACTTCATTTCCATTTTCATTTAGGATAAATAGATTATCCATGCTCTACATGAAAATGAACAAAGAACATGCATGGAAATTAAGTCCATAGATGTGGGTTTTCAAATCGTATGAGAACAACTGACAACAAATATCATAACTATATGGCAATATCACTCTCTTCACTTAATTATGTGTTAAAGGATTTGGATGCAAAAGTTTTTGAAGGTCAGAGAAGGAAACTGAAGGTTGGAAATAGGATTAAGTGATTAAAAAGCCACAGAGAGTAAATTTAAGAACACAGTCTAGAATCTGAGACCAAAAAGAGCTGAGGGGCAGCCTTAAGCTCCAAAGTGCAACTGTCTAGATAGGACTGCATAACATGCAAGTGGTCTACATTAACTTTACATGGCAGCTTGATTACTAAAGGTTCATCAAAAATAAGTGCTATTTTTAAGTACTGGTAAATATTTTTCACTTCATTTATTTTACATTACATTTACTGTCTGTTTTTGACCAACTCACCTTTCATATTTTCACAACAATAGCGAGGGACATGCATGCAGCTAGATTTGGATGAGGTGCTTTCATTTTTTTAACTGTCTTTAATGCATAAATAACTGAAAACACATATGTATACAAACTAACTAACAGACACACTTCCAGCAGTGAGATTAGTTATGGTCATGGCTGGCTGACTGAAATGGCTCATTCCTCATTGTGAATGCAACCTGAATAAACGGCGTTGGTGGTATTAATGTACGTGTGCGAGTATGTGTGTTGCCCTTGGGCAAGCTGTCTTTCTGATGCCACGCAGCTCTTAATGCACAGCACAAAGGGTAATAGGTAATTAATATGCAATACACACTAATGTGCATTTGTGTGTGTTTGACTGTAAGGTTAATACGTAATTAATATGCATCGTACACTGGCATCCCAGGCAATTAAGGATCCAGCGGTGTCCGTTGATGCTTCTTAACGAACGTCCTCTTTAATTGGAAACATTTCACTGTAAACATGTTGATTTATATGACTGGCTGTCGTTTGGTGGGATTAGAGCGAGTAAGCGATTAAGGCAGAGAGAGGGAGACATACTGAGATGGGGGCTAAAATGAAAGAGAATTTAAAGTTAAGGACCACATACTGTGTCTGAACACTGGATTTAAATTCATTTATATGGGCTTAGAAAACTGTATGGATGCAAATATATTTTTTATAGTATGTTAATGAATTATTACTGATCAGACCTTTTAACATGAAAGCAGCATTTTACTCTTGTAGAGGGTTCAAGAAGAGGTAAATTTAGCAATGCATCAGATTGCTAGAGAAGAATGCATATCCCAGTACAAAGTCAATAGTAACTGTAGCTGTCCAGCTGTTTTTACTGCAGTTATGTTGCAACAGTGAATACCACCAAACAGACATAAAAAGATGAAATGAGGATGGAAGCACAAACGGCTCACACCATTTTGTGACAACTTATGTTCCCATCTTCCCTGTCACTTTTCCAACAGTACACAGTCAGCAGGACTGACAAAAAAGTAAACTTTGACTGAAGAAATACAAATACTCACAAGGCTGAATTCCAATGCACTGCCTATATTGTTAACAGATACTATTGTGAACTAATAAACCAGCTGGGGAAACACAGTAAATATCTTGTTCCTGTGTTTGTCCCACAGAAAACTACTGGCCTAACAATCATAAACACAACGCTTGAGGGTGTGCATGTATGAGACGCTTCATACCTTTTTTATTTTTGTATTACTGTGTTTGTGTGCATGCCTCTGCATGTGTGCATGTGCCAATACATGCTCGTATTTGTGCATGTTTCTATGTGAACACAAACAAAGACAGATGATAACACCGCAATAATACACAATCGAGTCAATGGGGTTTTCCTTTCTGTTGGTTGACAGAGGAGGCCATTGTTCACAACCCATTTATTCTCACAATCAGACCACAAGCTGAAACCTAAAGGTCAAGCATCCAGGTCACAATAGCTTTCGAACAAAACCCAATGTATTGGCTCAGTGAGTGTCTAGAGAAACAGAGTAAATACAAGAAATGTGTGATAAATCATATGTCATGATATGCTGACTGGATGTCTTGGGAAAACAATTTAACTAGCCATAAAACATATTATAGTGCCCTTTCAGCATTTAGCTGACATTAATTTACTTCCAAATATTAGACTCCATCAACAGACCAACAACCATGAAGAAAAATTGCACACATCCACAAACTAGGTGTACAAGGGTCGGGATCTCAGTTGTACAACTATGCTGAAAGAGGA
>VUQR01023301.1:26425-37443 GCA_015108515.1 Hemichromis elongatus | reverse complement strand
TGTAAAATATGTATATATATATATAAATATAAATATAAATATAAATATATATATATATATATATATATATCATATAAAAATGTACATATGGGAAACAAAGTTTTCTTTTGAAGCAGAAAGGTTGTTGATTTAAAAAAAAAAAAATTCTTGCATACATGCACAGCCAGATCACTTATCTTTTTATCTCATTGCATGATTGCTGTAAACCTAAAATTGCTCTATAAACTGTTGGAAACTTATCACCACTCTTAAATGCATTATGGGTTACATAGTGCCAAAATGATCAGTACTAAGCCACCACTGGCTCGGACTCTGGAGATGGCCAGGCTTTCATGGACAGAATCTTGCTCTGCTGAATGAAGCATTTTATGAATATTTCAGCAACTGCAGGAATGCGCATGTGCGTTTCTGCATGTCTGTGTGGTTGCATGAGCTTTTGCTCTTACATCTTTGTGAGAACAAATGGCTGGCCCATTTTCTTCAAAGAGATTTTCTTTTAGGGGTATTGTTTGAGTGAGGATCATGCATTTGTCTGTTACGTTGGCAAATGGGATTATGCAACTGCAACTGCCTGTTATGGCTCGGGTCAGAGGTATGGTAATGACAATGAGTCAATTAAGGTCTTCACAAGTATAGATAAAATCATGTGGGTGTGTATGCATGTTAACGGGGGCAAGGGTAAAAGAGAGGAAGCTCTTCTGGGAAAGTCAGTTTACCCAACAAGCACTCAGGAAGCACTTTAGTTGTCATGACAGCATCACCACGTGGAGATGATGGGGAAAGGGGGTGGAAAGAAAGCTGGAGAGAGATCGTGATGCAGGAGGAAAGATTTGAATGAAAGAAGCCATTAGCAGATTCCAGTGGAGCAGGATCTAAAAAGATGAATGGTATCTCTTTCCTTGATGAATCCAGTCAATTCATAGTTCAGGAGATGATGGTTTCCTGCCACTTGCAGATTTTTGCACTCTTTATCTTTGACTATGATGTGAGATGAAACAACATTTCTGTATGGGAATCTGAAAACTCACATAATAGGAATTAAAAAGACATAGATACGGGCTAGGAAGGCTTGAACTACTGGGTATTTCAGGTCCAGTGTGTTCTGATCAAATTATTGCACCTACAATGCATTTTCTTACACTGACAGCATTACAATAAATTATACAGACAATTTACAATTTTTTAATTTGTCACATCCATGTTATAGAAAATTATAGTGCCAGTTATTTTGTTAGGTACCACTGTTTAAATGGCTGTTAATGCAAATTCTAATCAGCCAATCTCTCATGGCAGAAACTCAATGCAATTAAGCATGCAGACATCGTCAAGAAAACCTGCTGAATATAAAGTGAGCTTTACAATGACTAAGAAAAGGTATTTAATTGATGTTGAATGTGGGAAGTTTGTTGGTGCCTGGTGGAGCTGAGAACTTCAGAAATTGCTGATCTACTGAGATTTTCCCTCACAACCATCTCCAGCCCGTTGTTCATTCAGTGGGCTGGTTTTAGTCATTGTGCAAATGTACTGTTTATATAGTTGGGGAAACCTGCAGTCAGCGGAGACTGAAGAAGTCACTCAGATGAGTGTTGTTTCTCCCACTTTTTTGGACTGGCACAGGTCAAAGAAGAATGGCCAGACTGCTTTGAGCTAGGAAGGTAATGGTAATTCAAACAACCACTTAGTACAGCCAAGATTATTTTGATAGTCGACTAGTCACTGATTACATTTGTGATTAAACGACTAATCAGGTCATGTATCTATCGGACGTAAAACGTACATCTGCTTTTATGAATTCTGGAATAGGTTGGGCCACTTAGGATACACCCAACACATCCTTCAAATCTGGGGAAAAGGAGGATGTATTTGTTGGACGCATTTGGAGCAGTCTACAAATTTGGACAGCTTGCGTTGCATTGCTGTAATGACCAGGTGTTGAACTCCAGGCCTCAAGGGCCGGTGTCCTGCAGGTTTTAAATGCGTCCTTGATCCAATACAGCTGATTTAAATGGTTACCTCCCAACATGTCTTGAAGTTCTTTAGAAGCCTGGTAATGAACTAATCATTTGATTCAGGTGTGTTTACCCAGGGTTAGATCTAAAACCTGCAGGACACCAGCCCCCAAGGCCTGGAGTTCGACACCCCTGCTGTAACGTAATCGGCCTACAAATGCGAAGGATGTGGCCCCTGAATTTGGACACAGCTACGATACCAGAGACTGCTTGTTCTTCTTCTTTGGCGTTTAACGGCAGCTGGCATTCTTGTAGATGCTGTGCTGCCATCTTCTGTTTCAGTCCATTATTCCACTCTTAAATCCTGCTACTTGTTCCTGCATATTTCAGGATCTAAGAAAGCTTCAAACGATGCGTCGATTTTTTATAGTCAACGTAATCGTGACTAGTCGACTAATCATGGCAACCCTAATGAACAACCAATAAATATGCATCATTCACATGTGAAATTCTGAAGAACATTTCAAGCATTTGGGTGAATACCTATTTTGAAGAATTAGGAAGTTTTGATGCAATAGTGGGACTAACTTAGTACTAGCAATGTGTTCCTAAGTGCATTTATTTTCCTCCTGCAGTTTTTTTCTTATAATCTTACCATTAAGAAAAAAGAAAGTACTGCACATGCCAGTTTAAGTACTTAAAATGTCATGGGAGATGAAAGAAAATGTTCTGCTCCCCTTTTAGGATGTAGGTCTATGTGGTATGCGGGATATAGCGAGAAAAATTTAATGTACTGAACAATTTCCAAAATACACGGGAAAAAATAAAACACCCAGAGTGTTCATGTCAGAACTAAGATCCTTATCGGCACATGATGGTAATTCTACTAAAATGACAGATGCTGCCATGATCATGTGTGTTATGCAAGAGACTGTAATACCCTTGTCACCACATCATCAACCACAAGCCTCACACTGTAAGTGTGAGCCGCTTGTTCACTATCCCCATAAATCCCTAGAGGGAGAAGGCAGAAAGCTTCTTCACATTACTACGCCAGTGAGACAGTTTTTGATGGCAGCATCACGACTGTGGCCAGATCAAGTTTGACATATGCTGCAGTGACGTCTGACAGGCAGGCAAACACAGAGGAACATCAGGGGAGCCATGGCACCGAAACAAAGTATCGTCAAGGGAAATCCAAGCGGACCCCTGACACTTAGACAACAATCTCCAAACAAAATATTAAAAACTGTTGAGATGTATCCCAAAGATGTAATATCCTTCCAGTAACAAGCAGGGTTTTTTTATTTATCACAAGCAATTCTGTTAATTGAGGATACCAGTAGTCACACTTTTTTAAATTTGTATCCCATACCTGCTGTCTTTCTCCTCACCCCATCCCCCCGACTTCCCTTTCTCTCTCCCGCAACATTGGTGCCTGTATTGTAGCTCTAAGTCTTTCTTCTTTTGTCATGGGAAATCAGTGTAGCCCAAATCCAAACATCACAAAGGCTCAATCCCAGTCCAGTCCACCTTTTTTCCCCCCCATTCTGAATCCAAAGCATTTAGCTCTTATTTTTTTTTTATTCCATTATCCTGGTCAGCCTGAATTCCCTTTTCTCCACATTGAATCTAGCCCTTATTCCATCACTGCACGCTTCTTTCAATATTTATTGCATCATTCCACTTTATCATTTTACTCTCATATGCCATTATTCCATTATTTACTTTCAATGCAGCCCGCATTCCAGTCAGTCTCTAATAATTTCAGCTGTAAATGAATTTCATCTTATATGAATTTCACTCCAAAAACAATTTGTTCAAATATATTTCAGGCCTTATTCAACATCTCACTTCAACTATTCAATCATGATTGTGTTTTCAAGTACGTGTCCACCATATTAGTGACTGGACTTTTGATCATCTTATATAAGATTAACACCTCAATAAATCTACATTTTTAAGTTGAGTGTGCCCTTATAGGCTGTCTGATTAAGCAGCCTGCCTCTGACCACTATCCAGACCTTAGTGGTTTTGCATGGAGGCTTCTCAAACAGTTGTGATGATGTCAAACTTTCTTGGATCTTGTTCCGAAAAATAAATTCAGTTTCAATTGCCATTTCATGTTAATGCCGCAAGACTGCCTGAAACAAGGACATTAATATACCAATTTAAAATATTTATTTATGTAACGTTGTGACTTCAATGCTAAACATTGTTACAGCACATCAAACAATTTCCCTACATTGTATATGCTAATAGCCAACCTGCTCATAAGTGAGAATGTAATGCCTCCTCTTTTTTTGTATGGTTACTGTCATATCAAATAGTATCTGTATGTGATAACAAGACTGTGGACACTAGGATTTTTTATTAGTTTTAATATTTGTTTTCTGACATTTTGTAGATTAAATACAAATCGGGTTTATTCTTAACCGATCTGAGGGTTCAACTGATGTAAAAAGACAAGATTTTATTAACTGGCTTTGTGTAAAATGTCCTGACAAAGCTAATATACTCGCCTTTCTATTTAGCTTGAATTTAGTTAACCCCTAACTCAAACATTCTTCCAGTGTTTCTTTCTACTCTTTCTAGTATTCATTCAGAAAGGCCACATCTCAAAGACTAAAGTCAGTCTACACCCTCTTCCTTCTTTTCTCCCCCTTCATCCATCTGCCATTTCTATCCACAGTTATCCATCCTCTATCCCCATCGCCCCTGGAACAACACTCATCCATCTCTTTGTCTCTATGCCCTCACACCCTGTGGTGAGAAATCTCCAATTTATCTTGTGTCCCCTTGTTTTGCCTTCACTTCTCTCTGTACTCTTCTCATCACTCTGTCTATCCATCAAGCCATCTACCCATGGATGTACTGCCCTCCTCCCTTCAGTCCTATTAGGCTTACAAACCTGCAGGATAGCAGCAAAAAAGAACATTCATATATATTACATTATGATATATCATATGTACGAGTATCTGACAAAATTTGTTATTTTATGAGGCATTTATTTATAGAGTGTATACACACATGTATTTTCTTTTCAGTTTGTTGTGCAGGAGCAAACAATGCATGATGGCGCATAATCTAATGCTATTAAGTGTGCTGTCAAATGTACCACAACGTTAGACCGTAGCAGAACAGAACAATAAATAAACTGCAACAAATCCTGCAATGCATGGCCCCACAGTTGCTGCTCCACGGGGATGACGCACTGTTTTCATAAATCCAAAAAGCTCAGATTGTCCTTTACATGCTACGATTGTTTGGTGACTGAGTTATTTCCACAAACAGAGATGTACTTTTGACAGAAAAGTATATGTGTGGGTGCTGTGTGTATGTATCTCCCAGACGTAGACTAAAGGCAGTTGTGTGATGGGTTGATGGTGAAAGAGGCAGATCTTTTAAAGTGAGGGAAGAGTCAAAGACAGCTGCAAGAGCAGGAGAGTGCAAATGCGCTAGATAGCAGAAATTGAAAAAAAAAAAGAAGTAGGATGGAGAAACAATGAATGATAGGCAGTCAAAGAAAAAAAGAAACTGACATGAAGGGGGTAAAAAAAAAATGCAAGAGCAAAATGACTGGGTAATGGACAAACCAAGGTACAGAGAAAGACACGCACCAAAGGAGTGAGAAAAAAAATGGTCATGTGAATGAGATAAAGCAAGAGAGGCGAGAAAGATAAAGACAAAAAGGAGGATGAAGAGCTGTCCATAATGAGTTTTGTCCTACATTCACAAAGGCAACATTAAATCACGCTCTACTAAGCAGCACACACACCGCCAATACAGCCAGGGTTTACACATTTTCTCACTCACTGTAGTGTCCTCTGACCTTCAACCCATTGATTCACTGTCTACACATAAAATGTAGTTTTTACCAATGAGGTGTCTCTCTTTAAAAAGTCCATTTTGTTTTTAATAACAGAAATCCACTGCAAGAGCATACAATTAAAATAAACCTCTAAACTCCCGTGAAGGTTCTAAAAATCCAGCTCAACAGATGTGTAGGACAACCACTTCTTAACCACTAAAACCTACTCCTGTGCTGTCCATAAAAAAGACACCAAATATGACTTCTAGCAGTATGGAGTCCAGGAAATCTTTCAGTGACTGAAAAAGAGAAATCAACACTTCACACTCCAATGTGACTGACTGAAACACACATGAAAAAGTGTTTACTAAGGCAGAGAACACATATGGTTACAAACCTGCTACTGAGGAAACCCTGCCATGTTTCCCTCTGTAGACATTTTCAAAGGCTGTCACTCTAACAGTTTCATCTGTATACAAAACTGTAAAGACGAAAAACATCCCCCTGTAGCCTAATTAATAGTGAGGAATGTTTTCTACTCGCTTCACTTCAGCTTGCTGTAAATATGGACTACAATTTGTGGGGGAAAAAAAGAGATAAATTATATTACTGCGAGCACCCGAGGTTTGTTTTTATACCAGAACGTTTAACTAATGGCAAAAAATTTGCATATCACACAACTTCATCTTCCAAGAATTCAGAACACTCCTTGAAGCTTGGAAAGACAGCATGAAAACGAGGTAAACCCTGTAACTTTGTTCTGGCACAAAAAGACAGAAAGAAAGAGCCCTTCGAGTCAGTTAGCTGCAAGACAAGGCAGGGTCAGATTTTATTACACTGACATCAAAATAACACCTTCGCAAACCTTTACAAAGGTGCACAAAGGGAGTGCTGCTTTTTGACTGTTTCTCTTTATAGCTCAGTCAACACCAGAGAAGTACAGTTTTAATCTTTTGTGCTGTCCAGGCAAGCTTCATGAATTTGCAAATCCCTTTGCAGCTATATGCTTGCCAAGCCATTTTAGGTGGAAACCTTTTGGAATACACTAATTTTTTTATTTTAATACTCTGTACTGTCTGGTTACTTTTAAAAAAAGTCATCAAAAAGTTTTCCTCTCTGTTTTGCATTTTGTTTTACTTGCAAAATGATGAATGTGAAAAAGTGTACAGGCCTACAGAAGTTTGGGAGCTTCCCTCCAGCATAGGTGCAGCAAAGCCCTTTGATGACAAACCCTTTGTGGCCAGGCCTCGTACCAGAGACCTCACAAGACAAAAAAAGCACAAGCTCATGTTTGGTGAGGCCCCGTTTAGCCTAAGGCTTATAACGTTTCCTTCTTAGCTTAGCATGTTAGCAAGCTAATATCTGCACATAGTACATAAAGAACAGCTGTAGATGACTCAAGACTACACCACTCAGCAGATCCTGAGGCAAGTTAGATATATCTTCACATCATTATTTAACAATCCATCAAGTTTTTAGAACTGACTTGAATGCCAGCAACAGCATTGCTAACATGCAAAAACACAGCTGCAGTCTGTTTAATTTACTGTACGCGTTAGCATGACCAACAACTAAGAAAGAAGTAGATGTGCAAGTAGGTGTTTAAATACAAGTCCTCGAGTAAAGTTTCGGAAAAATCAAACAACACGCAAAATGTGTTAACGCGGCACAAAAAGGCTGCGTCATTTTTCAGTGAAACTGCTGTACTTACAGTGTACAGCAATTTTCAATATTCTCCAGGCTTCAGCCGACGCAAGTGGTCAAACCAAAATTAATCAAATGGCAGAATTCTTAAAGCATAATTAGCTGTGTATAATTAGGTGGCAAGCTAATGAGTGGTAATCACAGTACTGTACAGCCATTCTTTAATCTTTTGCAGTGCATTCTGGTAAGTATTCACGCAGCAGTACACAGCAGTATATCTTCAAAGATGATCCTTATATGTTAATAACATTGAAACACTAACTGGTTTTTAATATTCATAATCACAAAAATGCTGTTCTGGAACCTTTTTTTTTTTTTTTTTTTTTCCCTTGTCAGCCATAGATCTGTGACAGTAGTCTGGCTGTCTGTAAAATCTGTGGGAGAATGACTTCAGGCAGGCCAGTGGCCTACTGACAGCTACTTCCTAATGATCTCCCCACAGATATTTCATATCTGACAAAGTGAAGCTACTGGAGAGCTACTGGAGAGATGCTTCACTTTTTTACCGTTTGATTATTGAGAACTAATCAAAGCTTAGTTCTCTTCTGGTTCTGAAAGCGGAAAAAAAGTACTGTTAGACCTCCTTCACATAATGTCATCTGCCAATCACCCTCCTTTAACATTCAATCCACTTTCCACATGCACACATCTAAATCAGAAACGCTAAAGAATAAAATTTCCACAGATGACCATTAGTAGCTCACAAACCAATCATTTATTTCATCACTAGACAGTGGTACTTACTCGGAAGAAGACTGTGTGAAAATAAAAAGCACAAAGAGTGACAAAATCACACATTTCACTTTACTATATCACACAGCGTTGTGCCATTGTAACGAGTGCTCTCTGAAATTTGTTCTGATTCCACTATGCCGTTCAGAGCTACTCTCAGTTGCATAAGTGGAGTTTAGCACGCAAATAATTGAGTAATTTAATGGCAGCGTAGGGGAAGACTAAAGAGGTTGGAAGGACAGAAAAATACTTAGATCCTAGGTGCCCATGGAAATAGCAGTTAAGGTCAGTGGTGGGAATGTTTGGGCACGAGCTGGAGCAGAACAGTATGAGAGCAGCAAAGTGCTGCAGGCCAGTGGGGAATACCCTCCACTAAGCTAGAAAGAAACACTCACAGACTCATGCACACAGCGTAAGAAGCACTCTTACTAAAAGAATAAACAGATCCATGCACGCACTCAAGCACACTATACTAAAAATAAACATGTGCATAGATATGAAAATATACACAGGATGAAGACAGCAACCAAAACAAACATGCATGTGCACCCACAGCCCTAAAAAGGTAAAAAAATGTGACGACTTGATAGATTAAAAAACTGGATCTCTGACTTCACTCGATCATCTTAAAAGATTATTCAAAATTATCTCATTAGTTCAATTTCACAACAAATTTTAACCTCTCACCTTGACAAGATCCGTTGATTTCCTCAAATCCCGGCTGGCAAACACACTTCCCAATGGGCACCAGCCACTCTCCCTCTGTGCTGCAATGCATCCTGGGAGGCTCGTATAAAGGCAGGGAGTTATTGACACAGCGGCCCACTACCTCTACCAGCTGTGAGGCTTCTGAGCCTGGGATTGTGTCAGGGAACTCAGCCAAGCTCTTCACTAAGAATGGGCAGCGTTTGTAGAAAACCCTCACTGAGACTAAAGCAATGCAGGCCCCTAAATCCTGAAATGCCAAGTAGAAGCCTTTCCGGGTCAGAGGACCTAAATCGCGGACTTCAGTGTTAAGCTTCATCACACGATCCCCAAGGTCCAACTCAGTGAAGCTCTCATCAGCTGCTATGGTATCAATTTTGATGTACCTGCTCTCCTTCATTGCCCTGTCTTCCTCTTCTGTCATCCCGATACCATCTCTCATCTCTCCTTCTTCTATCTCTTCTTCGTCCCCATCTGTTTCATAATAATACATATTAAAAGTCTCCTTGCAGGTCCCGACACCCCCTGGCAGGCTGTTGCAGTCTCTCAGGGTGAACTTGAGCTCAATAAATACCCGCTGGGCACCCTCAGTCAGGATCCAGTTGGTGTGGAGCCAGTTGTTCTGGTTTTGCTCCATCACGCGGCATACTTGGTAGGTGTGGATGGGAGCATAGTTTTCGTCTACTTCCCCAATCTCCTCCCACTGAGAAAGAAAAGACCCCAAAATATTAGTGGAAAGACTTTGTTGCTTTGGATTGATTACATGCTTAATATTCCAATACACATCCTGCATTAAAATCATCACTAAAGCTAATTTTACAACATGTTTTATGGCTGTAAAACCCCTCACTACACGCTTTATACACTTTTCTCAGAAAGGCATGAACATGTTCACGCTTTTCTCTCCTGTTTAAACATTCTCAAAGTTCAAACCTTTGTAGAAAAATAAGTCCAGTATTATAGAATGAAACCAAAGGCATGCACGGTTGGCTTTGACGGTGCAAAACCTTTTACAGACATTGTTGTTTGTTGGGGAGAAAACTTACGAACATGCAGTACAGCAGAGTCACACTGCTAGCAATCAAAGATTTGTGTACATTTGACAAGCTGCAGACATTCTGTACTGTACAGGAGACACGGCACGAGATTGATTGACAATGGTCCACAGCCAATCAGGACGCAGAACACAATGTGCGGTAAAAAAAAAAAAAATCAACATGCAAAATTGCACCAAAAAGAAATCTGCAAAACGGCAAGTCCATGAAAGGTGAACCACGTTATAGCAAGGGACCACAAGAATATTTAGTAGCTAATGCATCAACATGTGAGTATTACTTTACTATGGTAGCTACGTGTAGCTAGTTTCATCTATTTCATAAATGCTGGCTAGAATACTTTAAAAAGGGTAAGAACTTACAAAGAGCCACAACATAAATTTAATAGGTGTGAGGCTAAACATAAAAAAGGATTAATAGTTAGCAACAGTTAGTTGCTAACTATTAATCCTAAGTTTAGTCTTCAACTTAAAATTAATATTAATATTGTACCAACCTATTCTGAAAAGTACAATAAAAAATTACTAAAATGTAAAAATGTATAAAATTCTTTTATTTCCAAAACCGTATCCATGAACAACACTTGAGTTATTTTCTTTGTTTGTTTCCACCAGAACAAACCGTGGTGGAAAAATGGAAAACTAACCATAAGTCATCCTTTGTAACGCACTGACAGTATTACATCGTAACATTTCAGACTACTAGGACAAACTTGTCTAATTAAGCATGCTTATAATTCTAAATATAACAAAGAAGTAAATGGTAAATTTTAGCAAGATGCCTGCATTGTTTAAAAAATGTGAATTTATACTCATACAGAGAGTCTGACACCGTGGTAATGCTTTAAGAATGAGCAACAGCAATGCTTTTCTGAAAGGATTAACGCTGGTGTGAAAATTGCAACGGTGTGTTTGTGTGTGTGTGTGTGCATCCGTGTGCTTGTGTGTCAAGGTATAGATAGCAGAATAATCCTCATCACTTCCACCTCATTTCCTCTTACTGCACCAGAGAGAAAGGAATGAGATCGTGTTAAAGGGTACGTATGCATTTACCATGAATGAG